>MDUD01002402.1:0-15682 GCA_002216565.1 Crithidia mellificae | reverse complement strand
CACACGTTGGTAAACCTCGGGCGTCTTTTCAACTCAGCCTGCTACGCCTACTGCGCATTCAGGCTAAATGGGTTCTGACCGTTCATGTGCGGGCCCGGCTGCTCCTCTGGGTAGCGGTTGCCGCTGCCTTCGTTGCCGTTGTGCTGCGGCGCCTCTTCCGTCGGGTAGGAGTTGCTGTTCTTGCGCGCCTGCGAAGTCTCTGGGGAGTGCGACTCGCTGGCCTTCAGCTGGTGCTGCGGCTGCTGCTCCTCCGTCGGATAGTCGCTCTCGTTGGCCTTGTTGTTGTGGTTCTCCGACGGGTAGGAGTTGTCAATGCTGTTGTGCTTCTCCTTCTTGGGGTAGAAATCGTCGTCGTCGCCTGCCGCGTCGCTCGCGTTAGAGGCGGCGGCGCGGCCCTGCGAGTTTCCCTGCGAGTGGCGCTGCGAGTTCAAGGTTGACCCGCGCTTCGCCTGCCGCGTGCTCGACTCCACCTGCGCCTTCTCCTTCAGCCGGTCCATGCTTGTCATGTTCTGCGCGGAGCCGTTGTTCATGTCCGTGCGGTAGCCCGACATGGTTGCCTCCAGCTGGCCGCAGAAGGTTGCAGTGCAATGCAGGTAGTTGTTCAGCGAGCGCATCAGCTGCTTGTCGGTGGAGTTCTGCAGAGCTTCAATTTCCTGGATGAAGGCCTCACGCTTCGCCTCGAACACCTCCTTCGTCTTTTCCCGCTTCGCCAGGTTCTTCTGGTAACCCTTACTCTCCGACAGCGGCTTTTCCTTCTTCGAGTACGACTTTTCCGTCTTGTCGAGGTCGTAGCGCACCGTGTCGTACTCCTTCTGCCGGGCCTTGACGTCCTTGTAGGACTTCATAGCCGCCTTCAGGTCCTGCCGAATGGGGTCCAGCGCCGCCATCGTGCCGTCGTGGATCTCCTGGTTGAACGTCTCGAAGCCGCCGCGGTCCTTCAGCTCGCGCATGCCGTCGCGAAACTCCTTGACCGGCCCGTTCACCTCGGTGCTGCACGTCTGCGCGACGTTGCCGTACACCTGGCCGACCTGGTCGAAGGCGGTGAGGAGGTTGCGGTACGCGTTCATGGTGGCCGCCAGTGCCTCGTTGAACTTCTTCATGCACTTGTCCAAGTCTGTCAGGTAGGCGCCGTGGAGGTTGAGGTCGGTGTCGACCGTCGCGGGAACGCTGGCGCACAACGGCATTGTGTCGAATTCGGTACCTTCTGGTGGTTGTGTGATTTTAGGGTGTTGATTGGCAAGAGATATGTGTGGACGGGGAAGAAAAAGGTGCAGTGGCGATTTGTATATATATACAAGAAGCGTCGGACTTCAATAATCAATAAAAAAATTTCTAAAGAAACAGCAGCGATTCGAGTGCAGAAGGACGCGAAAAAGTGCTTTACTGTGAGAAAAAAGAAGAAGAGCACACACACACCGTGGAAAGCGTAGAAACGTATAAGCAAATGGCTGTTGTATACTTACAGGAAAGAGAACACAAACAGTCGAAAAAAGCACCTAGCTTGAGATGTGGTGGCTGATATGTATAAAGAGAGATACAAAGTGGTACGGGGTATAAGAGGGTGCTGATTTCGGTGAAAAAAAAAACTGGCTAAGTAAAGCTGATGAACTCGATTTTGTAGGAAGTTGATAGAAAGTGGGTATATAGAGATTGTGTGACAAGAAAGGTGAATACACTGGTAATTGATTCACGCGAGAAAAACAATTGTTAAGAAGAAAGGTGAAACGAAAAAGAATGAAACAAATAGTAGTAGATTTGTTGCACACATAAGAAAGAAAAGAAAAAACATAAAATTATAGCACAAACACGGGAACAAAGTCAAAAAACGTTAGCTAACCCTCGTAGCTTTTTTATAACATTTGCATTTCGTTCTTTTCTGCACTGGTAGTACCAAAAAATCTTATGTTAGATGTAGAATAAAAAGGCAAGTTTCTTATTAAAACTTTCTAGATCTTGTTTCCCGTGCCGCTGCTTTGTTTCTCAAATTGGACTTTTTGGGGGGAATTTTTTTGTTTTGAGAGTCGCTTAAGCGACAACGCGATGGCAGATAAAAAAAGAGGAGAAAAAAGGAATGGGTCTGATCCTGAGCTTGTGCAGATGCTCACACAAAGCAACAGCATCAACAGAATGCTGAACAAGACACAGCAAGCCCACTTAAACACAGCCGCACACAAAGCGTAGCCTAACACACCAAAAAAGATATATATTTATATAGAAGGAGGAAAAAAGGGAAGAGGGGAAATAAAAGGACATGAAAATCAGACGTTACGAGTCGAGAAAGTTTAGAATATGTTTACTAAGTGAACGAAGTGAAAGAAACGTGCTCGACGTGCACACATACAAAAGCAGCAGGCAAAAATATGATGCAAAGGCCAAAAGCAAAGAGAAGCAAGCAACCGAGCCTTTTATTTTTTCTTGAAAATGATGCGGAGAGACGACTGTTGACAGCAGACGTCGCCTTTTTCAACGAAAAACGTAATGACCAGTCTCAGCACCGCAAAAAAAGGTCTTCCCATTTCCGCCATCCAGCATCAAGCCATATTGAGCACCTTCAGGCAGTTATGCACGGAGAAGCGGAGCAGCACAGAGAGCATCTGCTTCAGCTCATACGCTTTGAAAGCGTCGGCCTGCCAGAAACGGCTGGCGGTGGGTTGCGTGTAGACGAAGTTGCGCTGGTAGATGACGGGGAACAGCACCACACCCAGCAGCGCCTTGACCACCGCCATCAACGCCAGCTGCGTTGCACAGCCCATCGGCCGCTGCCGGCGGCGCTCATAGCGATCTTGCAGGGTCAGCAGGTACTTGTACGCCGTCGCCGGCGCCACGCTCACCACTGCCCCGCACACCGCCTCCTCGAGCACGATCTTGAAGTTGATGTCGCAGTACATGATGCCGTAGCTCCACACGCGCAGCGGGGACACCGCCACAGCGCTCACGACGGCCGCCATCGCCGGGCTGCCGCGCCAGTTGACGACGTAGTGGTAGACAAAATTGCGCAAAACGGTTACGGCAATGCTGCACGGCAGGTAGTGATGGTGCTGAAGGCGCTGTAGCAGACCGCCGTAAAGGACGCTCGGGGTGCCGACCAGCGCCGCAGGCTCAATGTTCGGCATCTCCGGCACATACGGGGTGAAACGCATCGTCAGCTTCTGCAGCACCACTGCGATGATCACGTCCTGCACGATGTCTTCCCACAAGGCTGTGTTGCGCGGGATGGCGCACGGCAGCGGGACACGGGTGCGGCAGCTATTCCGCCACGCCACCTGCGTCGGCGTCTGCTGGTTGTAGTAGTCCGCGTTCACGATCTGGCGCAGCGGCTCGGAGATGTTCTGGAATAGTTGAATCGCGATATCAGGGTAGCCGTTCAGCAAGTCATTCAAGGCAAAGAAGGAGAGGTGGTAGGTGACGGTGTCCGGCAGCGCCGCCCGCACCGTCTCCATCGACTGCGCCTGCGTGATGAACTCGTACATGCCGACCGTCTGCCCCTTACCGATGTAGCGCGACGGGGTGGAGCTGTAGTCCTCGCCGTAGTGCGCGACGAGGCCGCCGCGGGCCACGAGGTACATGCGGGTGTGGCGGTCTCCGCGGTGGAAGAGAAAGTCGCCCTCGCCGTGGATGCGGCGGACAAACTTGCGGGCGACGGTGCGCAGCTGGTGCGAGTTGCAGCCCGCAAAGAGCGGCAGCGTGCGCAGCAGCTCATTCACCGAGATGTACATCTTCGGGTCCACGGGCGGGGCCACGTCGGTGAGGGACTCAATGCCCGGCAGCGAGCCGCCCATGAGAAACTCGAGCGACGAGAGGCCGCCGCCCGAGACGTGGAAGACTTTGTCGGCGATACCAAGGTCAAGGGCGGTGAGGGCGGTGTGCTGACCAGCGAGCACCGCGATGATGTCGGTGCCGGCCAGTCGCGTGGCAAAGCTGTCCGTGCCCTTGCGAAAACCTTTGCTAGACCAGCCAATCATACCCGTCCAGAAGAGCGTGCGGCAGCCGCGCAGGCTGCGCATGAAGAGGTTCACCGTCTCGGCGCCGCAGTCGACCCCGTACATGTCCGGCGGCACCGACGGCGACGGCACCTCGATGATCCTCGCCTTCTCCTTTCCGCCCTCCGTCTTGGTGTAGGGCCGAATATCCGGGTCCGCCACGGCGAGGTGGTCTACCGGCAGCACCACATCAACGTTGTTCTCCGCGCAAATTTGCAGAATCTCGGCCGCGTACTGCGAGCACGTCCGCGTCGTGGAGAAACACTCGCGATCGGCGAGGGAGCTATTCATGGGGGTCGTCGCCACACTAATCCGCATCTCCTTCTCGCCCGTCTCGTACCCGCGTCCCGCCTGCGCACCTCGCGCGACGAGAAAAGGAAAGGCAACGGCGCCGGCGATGAGAATGCGATCAACACGCTCGGCAAGGCTGCGAATCAGCCGCATCTTGCGCACAATGTCGCTGCCGCCGACCAACACCGCCAACGGGCGTGCCGGGTGGCTGAGGAACTTGGAGTAGAACGCGAGCTCCCGCTCCATCGACTGGCCCGCCGCGCCGTGCAGCAGCAGCTTGGGCAGCTCCACGTTGCTGGCAAGGGTGCGGTGCGAGGTGCCGAAGGAGTCGTTGATGAACACGTCGATCTCCGCCGCCAGTACCTCGGCCATTGCCAGGCGCTCCTCAGCAATGGTGGCGAGCTCGTTGCGGTAGAAGCGGAAGTTCTCGAGCACGAGGATGGTACCCGGCTGCATCTGGCTCGTGGGTGGCCGCATGCAGTCCGGCGCGAAGGTCACCTGCACGCCGGGAAAGTGCTTTTGAAGGGCGGCGACAAAAGGGTACGTGGTGCAGGAGACGAACTCCTGGTTTGGGTAGGCGCCGCGGAGCACCGTTGACTTCTGCTCATTCGTCAGCGTGCCAAAGAGAGAGGTCTTGCCGGTATTTGGCGCCTGGTGGTAGCCAGGCGCGCTCGCCGGCGACGGCGCAAAGTCGAGCCCTGGCACCCGCGAGAGCAACTTCACCTTCTCCGCGGGAGTCAGTGAGGAGAAGAAGTTGGTGTAGCCAAGACCGTCTTCCTTGCGGAACGCCTCGAGAGCACCTTCGCGCTCCTTGCGTGACAAATTCAGGGTGGTGCCCGGCAGAGGACCAAAGGACGCGCCAATCACCACGATGGCCTCCTTCTTCAGCAAGTAGGCGATGGTGCCGACGGTGGCATGAAGGTCGGCGGTGTCGCTCAAGATGTTCTGCGGGTCAACGAGGAGCAGTGCACGCTTGTTGCGGATCGGGTAAATGTCATACACCGTGTGCTTCGACCCAAGGTAACCTAGCGGCATTTTTTTCTTTTTGTTTTTTATTCAACACCTTCGTAAAAGCACAACGCGCGTTATAATGTAAAATTGAATAAAGTAGTGTTCAAAGAGGAGAAGAGATGACTTTGGTCTGTTCTCAAACGGAAAAAGATAGAAGTGAAAGATGAAACGTGAGAGAAATTACTGTTTTGTGGATAACTAATTGTAATAACTAAGGAAGCTAATAAAATGAAATTGACAATAAACTCTGTTTTTTGTAAGCTTTTGATTGGATTAAGAAAGAGCTTGGCGTCTCACTGCTAGCTTCTTTTGTTCAGTCAAAGCGGCCGTAATTGTAAGATTATATAGAGCGGGAGGCAGTTTTTTGAGGCACAATCACAAACGCAAAAAAGCGATATATATTTGTAGAGAGAGAGAAACTTCTGCCAAGTGTAAAAAGACAACCAAAAAATATATATATATATCACTCAATGAAATACGGGCGAAAGCGAAAAGGGGAAAGAGTTAAAGAACCTTTTGACAAAAAAAAAAGTCGAACGATCACGATTTCGAAAAAAAAGGGAAATTAACACACAGAGAAAGGGCGAAGATCTTTTAGCTTGCTGTTTTCGTTGTGTTTTTGGGCTAAAAGGAGAAAAGAAATTGGAGAAGCACTAGATTGTTTGAAAGAGGATTGCGCACGTACACAGTTTTGGTTAGCGAAAAGCAAAGTAACAAACAAAAAACTTATGACGTGTGTGCGTATGTGTGTATGCGAGAAGTGAAGAATAGAAAAAAAAATGGCGTTTAATAGATAACGGTGAGAAAAAAGAAAAATAAACTTGTGAGGAAACTCACGTGCCGTGAGGCAGCAGAGGAGCGTTTGGAAAAAAGCAAGACAGTTGTGTAGCTCGCAGCTACGCAATGAACAAAGCAGAGAAAGGCAACTAGATGTGATGCAGACAAGCCAAAACAGCACACGCGTCAGCAGAACAGCGTCCAAATGCTCAACAGGAGTAATTTTTCTATTATTGATATGTATGTATGCGCGTGTGTGTTGAGCCGTTAAAGTATCACAAGCAATTAACATTGCAGGCGGGGAAGGAAGAGGTAAAAGCGACAGTAAAAACGAGAGGAAGTGGAGAAAAGCACGTACGCAAGTTCATTCACAGAACAAGGCGACGCAGCAAATGCTAACGATTAAAACGCGCACACATTTTAGAAAAACCGCTTAGTTGATGGGACATTTTAAAATAGCTACCACAAGTTTTTCTCTGCTTGTGTGTATGCGCAGCTGTCAAGAAAAGCAACGAAAAACACGAGGAGGGGGTTGTTGGACCAAGCGCTGCTTTTGATCTGCACTCAAGCATCATTACTTGTGCATTTCGTTGAAGGAAAAGACACAGAAAGGTTAACAAGCAGATGCAGTTTGCGTGCGCTGTCAACTATTTTTAGCAGCAACCTCCTTTTTCCTAAAACATTTTTTGCACCTGCTCATCTCGAATGCTGCGGCAAGAGAGCTCTGAAAGCGAGAATACTCTGTGCAGGCATTTTACTTTTTCTTACTCATTACAGTAGTTAACAAAATACAGATACCGAAAAAAGGAATTAGAGTTAGTAAATTAAAGCGAAAAAGACAGTTGCCACAAATGAAAACAAGCGAGAAGCGAAAGAAAAGTTTGCCACATTTACGAGGGCAACCGAAAACTGGGTGGAAACGCTTTTGCACGAACAAAGTTGTGCGGCGCACTCTGCACTTGCATTTGAAAACAGCTCTCAAGCAAATTTAGCTGCCTCACAGATAGTACGGCCAATTGTGATTTAGAGCCGCCTAGTCCTTAAACTCTTCATACTGTTGCAAGTGCCAACACCAGGAAGAAACAAAAAAACAAAATTACAAAAGAAAAACGAAAAGAACAACAATTACGAAACAAACAAGAAAGAAAAGTGGAAACGAGAAGAACCCCTATTCGCCACCCGAGATGCTGTTGCTGCAGTTGTCGTCACCGAAGCAAAAATACTGCTGCCGGCAACAACGTCAACACCTCCAGAGAAAGAAGTGAACTCGCAAGATTACATGAAATCGTCATCAAAATCGAAGTCCTCGTTGTTCTCCTTCACCTTCTCCGCATCCTCGGCGTGCTTGTCGTGGTCGCGCAGCGCCATCACATCCAGCTTGTAGCGCAAAATGCCGCCCATACCACCAAAGCCGCGCACGAGCTGCGTGCCCTCCTGACTGCGGTCGCTAATGAGCTCCAGCGTGCAGCCGAACTTCTGGTAGTTGAGGGTAAGCCACTCCACAAAGTTCTCCGATTCGATCTCGTTCTGAGTCTTACCGGCCTCGTGGGCGTGGATGTTCTTCTTCTCGGCTTCGGCCTCGGTGAGCAGGTGAATCTCCTGCGATTCATCCTCGTTGCCCTTACTCTTCGTGATGACGTAGCGGTTCACGGCTAAGTCCTCGTAGCAGATGAGCGTCTCCACCGCGCCGGCCTCGAGGCAGCGCATACAGTCCGTCACGCCGAAGCAGTACTGCTGAGTATCCATGGCGATCTGATCAAAGAAGGTCTGCAGCAGCTTCTTCTCCTGCACGAGCTTCACGCCGGAGAGGGCGTCCGCCGAGAGGTCGATGGCCTGGTTCAGGCCGACATCACCGGGGTGCGCCACATCCACAATTTTCACCACCACCTCCTTCAGACGCGGGTCGAAGAGGTCGGACTGAAAGAGCACCTCCTTGAAGTCAGCCGAACCAGCCAGCACGAGACCGCGCACGTTGGGCAGGTCGTTTGTGATGAAGTAGCTGACCGCCGTCTCGGCCACCTTGCGCACGTAGTTGTGGCGACGCTCCATACGAATACGACCAAAACGGTTCTTACTTTGACCACCACGACCGTGCTTCTTCGGCAGCTCCACCGTGAAGGAGCCGAGCTTCTCCTTCACGTCACCGCACACGGTGGCGAAGGTCGAGCCGCTACCGTCCATGATGATGAAACCGAACTTGTCGTCGGACTCTAACATGCGGTGCAGCTCCTCGGTGTGGAACTTGTTATCGCACAGGTACAGAGAGCGGCTGACCGCCTTGAAAGGCTCGAAGTCCATCGTCACCTTCTTCTCCTTGTTGTCCTCCGTCAGCACCGTACCGGAGTACAGCAGCAGCCCGTTCGGCGGCACACGCGGGATAATCTTGAGACGGCCCAGCGCCGCGGTAATGGCGCTTTGCACGCTCAGCTTGTTTGTGTGCGACTTAATGTTCGACGCCGTGCCGTACTCCGTGTTCAGCTTGGCCACCATGCCGGAGATCGATTCCTTCGGCGTCATGTACACGCTGATCACACTCGTGCCCATACCGCGCGCGGACTCCAGCTTCTGGATGAGCTTCTTGACCTTGTAGCGCTCGATCGTCTTCTCCGCCTCGCTGAGTTCGCGATCTCCCATTGTTGCTAGGATAAAAAGGAAGCGAAGTGTTTATTTACAAAAGGGAAAAAGAAAACTATAAATGTGAGTGATCTTGATTTGTTTTTATAAGATTAATAAAGGAAACGATGGCACACGAAGGAAAACAAAAACCGGTGTTCTGTGAAAAGAGAGAAGAGCGCAAGCGAGATGTATGCTGCTGTTCAGACAAGAACGTAGTTTTATTTCTTCACGGGGTCGTTGTGAGTGCGTAAATGTTTAACAAATAAACAAGGGACTGAATAAGGTGCACAAGAAACCCAAAATCGCAGAGTTTGAAAAACAGAGACCACAACGAAGGGTGAGGTTGAAGAGAAGAGGGAAGGTTAAGAGATGAAGAAGCAACAATAAACCAACAGATGGGTTTAAAAAAAAACCTCTAGAATTTTTTAATTAGCTTCGCAGACGATTCATTTCAGTTTGATTGCTACAGAAGTGAATACATCGATAAGCTAACGTAATGCTGAGGGAGAAAACATTTTCTTCATGTACAGGCAGCAATCAAAGATGTTACTTCCGTCCAGCTATTCTTGCACATTTAACACATGTAACATTTAATTCGCTTTGTCTTTTTTTGTTGTTGTATTTAAGAAAGCGGGGTCTCGACTACCTGCAACAAATAGCAAGCTGCAAAAAGAAGATAACAAACAAACAAATTAGTGAGTATTACAGCAAAGGTAAAAAAAAAAATAGGCTAGAAAACAAAACGCAAAGATTACTTAATAAACGATTACAAAAAAAAGAAGAAACTTTCAGAGCAGCATCAACAGTCTTTAAGAGAACAAAAAGCGCACAAAGACAAAGAAAAGCAAAAGAATGGTATCAAAAGCACAAGGCTATTAAGAGGCGCAGAGAAGCGCAGGCGTGGAGGTGTAAGACAACTTAAGATAAGGTGCGATAAGTGTTGTCTCTTCAAAAGAAAAAAGAGCCAAAAACCATTAATTCTGTTATATGGTTCCTTTAAAGTTAGTCTCACAGTATTTATAGCAACAAAACCAAGCGAGTTTAGCGTTAAGTGTGCGACGTAATCTAAGTGTGTTGATGAAACTGTTTCGATAAGGTAACAAGAAAAAACATTTTTCCACTTTTTTTTGCCAATTTATCTTTCCTCTTGATTCAATAACAGTGCAGAATGGCGTTTTTTTTTCCATTCTAGAAACAAAAAAGGTCGCGTTTGTGGCACCACACGCAAAAACGGGGTGGAATTGCTCAAACAATTATTTTTGTGAGCAATGCCCTTTTCACTTTCCCGAAAAAAAAAAAGGAACCTCATTTCCTTACGAAGAGGAAAACAGTTTTGCGAGGGGAGACAGGTGCATGCTGAGCACGACAGCCGCCACCATGGCAAGTGAAAAGAGAGATAGGCCCAGCACAGACTGACCGAGACTGTCGTTCTGCAAGCCCATCAACATCAAGTAACTCTTCCCGGTGAAGCAGTCCGGTGAATAGGTCGAGTTGGTTGCGCTGCCGTCGTCGTCGTAGCTAGCGGTGCCGTTGCACCACGTCAACGAGCCTATCTCCGTCGGCAGCACCCCACCATAGGCCACGCGGAGCAGCGACAGAACCTGGAAAAAGACGGGGATCTGCGTCGTGCTCATCAGATAGCCGCAGCAGATCACGCAGTAGGCGTAGTAGATATGATTCGCCGCGGTGAGCATCTCTAGTCGTGGGAACCAGTACACGGCAACGAGGCCGAGGCACGCGTGGGCGAAGCTCAGCAACGCCATCATCACACTCAGCGATGCCGACGTGGCCTGCGCAAAGACAAGAGCACCGCAGATGCTGCCGGCAACAGCGAAGCACAGCCGCGGCACAAGCAGCCGCACAATCGTCGCCACGTAGTACGGCGCCAGGGGAAAATATAGGTTGTTGCGGAAGGTGGAGAACGTTCGCCAGTCGCGCAGCTCCGACTTAAAGAAGATGGAGTTGATCTGCAGCGAGCAGCTGAGGAGGAGAAAGACGACGCCGCAGGTGTTCTGCAGGTTGCGGCCCTGCTTCCCGTCTGACACCGCAACAAGAACGCAGACAAGCACCATCACCACCAGAAGACCCACCCACGGCACCAGCGCCGCCTTGCCGAGTACGTTGCGGCGCAGCGTGTAGGCAAGGAGAGAAAGCTGCACGCTGCCGTACGACGGCGCCGGCTGCGGCGGCTCCGGCGGCATGGGAAACGCGTTTGCGGCGATGCGGGTGCGGTGCGCCTCCACCTCGTGCTGGACCTGGCGGTAAAACTTGCTGTTGTGGAAGCAGATGGTGGCGTGGGTCACCGCCACCGCATCGACCTCCGTCTGCGCCATGATGTCCATCACATCCTCGCCAGGCACACGCAGAATCCCCAGGTCCTCTTGCAAGAAAGCCTCCACGTTTCGCTTGTCTCCGGTGTAGAACGTTTTGCCGTCCGTGGTGAGCAGCGTGACGTTGTCGATGCTGTCGAAAAGCGTCCATGGAATTGTCGAGCTGGACCAGACGACGGTGCGGGCTGGGTTGCGGCGGCGCATGCTGTGCAGCAACTGAATGAACAGCTGCAGCTCCGCCAGGGAAAAGTACGAGAGTGGGTCTTCGAGCAGCAGCACCGTCGGCTCGGCCACCAACTCCATCGCAATGGCCAGCAGGTAACGCCGCGCGGCGCCGAGGTCGGAAGCACGGGTGTGCAGCTGATCCATTAGGAAAGCGTCGGAGGCGGCCTGCTCCACGATCTCACGCAGCGCCTGCGCGTCCACCTTAAAACGGATGCTGGTGGCAAACGCTAAGTTGTCGTACACCGTCGCCTCCTCCGTGCAGCAGTCGAGCGAGGCGACGTAGGCGACCTGACGGCGGTAGCGCAGCGACGAGACGGGCAGCGCATTTGCCAGCGTGGCACCGCGCGCGCTCGAGACGCTGTCCACGCCGGCCAGCACCGCCAGCGCTGCACGGGCGTAGAGCGAGTTGAGAGAGGCAATGCAGTGCATTGAGCCCGGTGCGATGTGCAGTGTGCAGTCGTCCAGGTAGGTGACGGGGTGGAAGCGGAAGTAGCGTCGCTCGGACAGCTGCAGCGTCACCGACTCCATGGACAGCTCAAAGCCGCTGTCGAACTCGCTGGCGTGGAGGCGCCGGGCAGAGGAGGAGGAGAGCCCGGGCGGGGCCTCGCCGTCCTGCTCGCTTGTTGCGTCACCGCCGCTGCGCCGGCTTCGGCGGGTGGCGACGTGCACGCTGCCTTCCGCCTCTTCACTCGGACGCGGCAGAGACGGCGAGGTCGTCAGCTTCGTGCTGCCCACATTTGCCCCTGCAGCCCCTGCAGCCCCTGCAGCGGAGAGCAGGGCACCATCGCGCATTGGAAGAAGCGGCAGCCCGTCATGTGGGTCAGGGGCGGGTGTGCCGGTGCACGACGGCTCCAAGTGCTCGGCGAGGGCAGCGCGGGTGAGGTAGGATGGCGGCCTCTCTGCGGGTGTGCCGGAGGCGGTGCTGAGGGACAGCGCGTTGCTGCCCACCATATCCGTCTTCATGCTGACCGCGACGCTCTCGAGGCTGCGGACGCGCGGCGTAATGCTGGAGGGCCCACCGGCTGGGTTGGTGCGACGGTACGCCTCACCGCGGCGGCAGACACTCTCGCTGCTGGAGGTGTTGGTGTTGGGGGCGGCGGTGGTGGCGGTGGTGCGAGGGGTCGGGTCCGCACCGCTCGCGCCGTCGGTGTCCGTGACGAGAAAAGAGACGAGAGACGGGTCACGCAACTGCGCACCGAGGACGGAGTTGTTCACCGTCGGTGGGTCGAAGAAAAAGGAGTCTGGTATATCAGCTGGTTGGGAGAGGTTGAGAAAAGAAGTGCGTGGAGACGCAGTCGACCGCGGGTCTTCTTTCTGAGGAGTGCGCATGACAGCGCTTTAGACGTTCTCGCGGAGACACGCAGGACACACACACACAAAAAAAAAAGAAGTTTGAGGAGGGAAGGGCACAGAAAATGCCTTTCTCTCTTCTCTACCTTTTTTTTCCCGATGTGTTAAATTGTGTCTGTTTTTGAATAGGGTTTTTTTTTGGAAAATTTCGCTGTTCTGAAGTTGAAAAAAGCGCTAGTGTAACTCTCATTAAAGCCAAGAAGACACACATAAAGAATAATAAAGGGTCGCAACACAGCACATGACTACAGAAAGTATTATTTCTACTCACTTTTCTTACCCTCGGAAACATTCTCAAACACTAGCAAATGTGCATCAATTAGCGCTTTCAAAAAAAAAAAAAGGACTGGAGACTTGAACATAACAGTAGCACAATTCATACCAAATAAGATAGCAGCAGCATACCCCTTGGTTCATATGTTCCACTCACCGGACGCGTTGTAATTTTCTTCTATTTGTCAACATTGTGAATTAAACAGTACTTTTTTTATTAGTTAAGGAGTATGAGTGTGCTTTCTGCACACATCTTACTTAATTAATCGAGTCGAAACATTCTAGATCTTAAATCAGAAACTTTAAAGGAGAAAAAGGACAATTTAACTGAAACGCAGCAGCACTGAAATAAAAAACAGAGAATAAAAGTAGTCCGCCGAGGTACGCCACCCGCGCTCTGAGAGAGTGTCAGCGACCCAGAGCTAGCAAAATAGCTGGCCAGTCAAGGCCACACTTGCGCAGCACCGCAGCGCCCTCCGTCGGTTCCACTCCTAAGCGGTTTCCCATGCGGCAGAGAAAGATGCTCGCCAACGGATCCATCTCCACCAGCACCGCACAGTGCTCGTACGTTTCCAAAGGAATGTCACCGAGGTCGAGCAGGAACGCGGCCAGCTCGCTATCAGAGTTCACAACAGCGCAGAGCGTCTCGACGATGGGGGTAGGGACGCGGTAGGTGCGGCCCATGCGTGCCGCGCGCCGCGGATCGGCCGCTGGCGTGAAAACGACGTCGTACGGGTGCACATCGCGGAACAGCACATTTTGCGGCGTCAGCGAAGCCGTCTGCACGCCGACACTGCTACCGCTGCTGCTGTTGGGGTTCATGTTGTTGTCATCGCCAGACATGGCCGCGTCATCGCTGCTGTCCGCGCCGCCGCGAAAAGGGTAGAGGGTCACCATGTCATTCACCACTCGCCACCGCCCCGGCTCGTACGAGGTGATGGTGAAGACGCGCGAGAAGTTGCGCTTGATCACGATGGCATCGCGCAGAAGAGCGCTGTTCTGCTTGTCGGCGTCAGATCCCGTAGTGCGGTAGCGCCACAGCATCACACCGTGCAACGTGACAACGGAGATGGGCTGCTTCATTCCTACAATCGCGTTCGGCCCACAGCCTTTGTTGTCCAGCACCGCCACATCCGGGCTGTCGTGAATGTAGTGGCCAACCACGAAGTTCTTTGGGTAGAGAACGTGCTCCAGCTTGGCGCACACGCTGGTGCGACCCATTGCCACCGTCGTCGCTTTCAGACCCAGCAGCACGTTGTGGTTACTCTCCGTCTGCCGCATGCGGAAACCGACAATCTCGCGGACGACGTCGCGCTGCGCCGAGGCCACACCGCCACCCGCCGTCCGGCTTGGCGTGGACACCGCCGCCTCGTTCGAGACCAAGCTGAAGGAGAAGGCCGCGTTCAGCGCGTACACGTCGGACACGGCATCGACGCCGGTCAGCACGCCAGGCGTGGGCTCCATCTCCAGCGGGTTCAGCACCGCGGTCTGAATAAACTGCAGGATGGCCTTCTGCGTGCTGTCGTACTGCCGCACCGGTGAGCTTGTTGGGTTGACGAGGTCTACGGAGGTTTTGGTCGGGTCGAAGAAACGCGGCCACGGCAGCTGCAGGGGCGGGGCCGCGAGGCTCTCGCCATCCAACCCTTGCAGCCACGGCACATACTTTTTGAACTTCAGTCGATAGTCGTCCGCCGCGGTGCATGGGTTGCCCGTCAAATTAACCTCGTTGAGGTTCGCAAAGTGTCTCAGCTCCTGGGCGACATCGGAAGATTTGATGTCGTTGTTTGCGGCCGACAGTGCACGCAGGGACGTGTGGAGGCCGGCTTCCTGCAGCGCCGTGGCAAAATGGTGGAGGCCCGTGATGCCGTTGGCGTCGACTTGCAAGATGGCAGGCGGGGGCTGGACAAGCTCGCGAATGCACGTGCAGAGCGCGACGCAGAAGGTGCGCGTGTTGAAGTTAATGCTGCTGGCAACGGAGGCCAAATCCTCAAAGGCGGTCAGCTTCGACAGGTTCAGCATTGCCGATTCGGCATTGAAGATGTTTTGCGTCTGCTTCTCAAAGAAGAGCTTCAGCATAACGGAGAGGACGTTGACGGTCTTGCCGCTGAGTTCTGCGGCGGTGTCTTTGTGGTGTGCACTGCGGATGGCGGTTTGATTGCGCACGTGCAGGTACGGGCAACGCTGGTTGGAGCAGCTGCCGCGCAGAAAGAACTTGCACGGTGAGTTGTGTTTCGTGACTGCCGCGCCGGCAGCACCGCCGCCGCCCTTGCCCTTCTTGTACGGCCTTGACATTCGCCTGGTATTGCACCCAGTTGGTATTTGTCTGCTTTTTTTTTTTTAATCTCTGCGTTGGTGGAAAAAAAAGGGGGGGTGAAAATAAAGAAGAATACTAAAAAGAATGAGAGAGGCAAAACGCGTCCACCTAGCATTGTCCTTTCGCAACAAAAAAATGTGTTCCAACGCATTTTTTCTTTCTTCTTGACTTTTGTTGGAGAAGCAAGAGCTCCTTCTTCATGCCGTTTCAAATAAAGCACCTCTCCGCAGTCAGATTGTGGTGCAAACGCACTTTCGCCCAGCCTTTATCAGGCTGCTCTGCTATCATTCAACACTTTTTAAAATCGTCTCGTCAGTTGACAGGCTTAACTAAGGTTCGAATGTGTCTAGTGATCGAGTAAAGGCTCCTGCCTTTTTTGCTTTTTTCTTTTTCCTTCAAGTTGATATGTTAAAACAGAGAGAGTGAAGACCAATAATACAAGAAAATAAAGTTCTGAAAAGTGTACAGCATCTTAGAATAAAGTAGCCATAGACTCGTCCACGTCAAAATTGATA
>MDUD01002397.1:41944-53807 GCA_002216565.1 Crithidia mellificae | reverse complement strand
AAACGTAGCCATTCGTAGGAATATCAGAAAAGCACAACGCACAGGCAACAAAAAAGTATTTTCCCCGGGTGCCGAGCGATGCAATGCAGCTGGATTTCTGTTGCACGCAGACCTGGGAGTTAATATAATAAAATGAGTGGTACTCTCAAATACGATGCGGAGCGGGAAAGGATATGCAAAAGCTTTTGTGCAGCACGGCGCAATACTCTGCATGCCCGCTCGCGCAATTTTAAAGAGGACGAGCCTCTTACAATCTGTTAAACAGATTTGGTTTTTTTGATAGGGAACGGGCTTCTTTCTTATTTGCCTCATTGTCAAAGCACATTTTTCAGTTCTGAGTTTTCTTTGCTTCATTTTACGCTGCCTTAAGCATTAGCAACTGCATTCAGCGAAGACGTATAAAATCATTCTGCACTGACCCCGAAAGGTAAACAGCACATGTGTTTTCGATGGTCAGTATCAGTGCAGTGACACAATTGCGTAGCGTCTTCTTGCAATCAAAAGCTCGCCTATCAAGTAACTTAGATTGATGCTGCTGCTAAAAAATAATGTTGCATTCCTGATCGTCATTCGTCTTTGTGAATATCGGCGTTCTCCTCTCTGTAAGTAACAAAAAAAAACTTTTTTGTGTGTGTAAAAAAAAATCTTTCAGAGAAAGAAAAAAAAGGAAATGAACGCAAACAAAGTCCTCCAGGCATGAAAGATCTGCTAATCTAGATTAGCAGGTTGCCACGCTCCACAAGTGTTGAGAGAGCTATCTGAAAAAGTTAGCAATTGAAATGTCATTGCCAATTTCTGTCTGCCAGAGGAAAACTGTATCTTACTACAACTATCAAATCTTTGTATCCTCCATCGCCGTCTGAATTGTTCTTTGTTTACTTTGGTTTTCTTACAACAAATTTTCAGAGTTTCACACGACGCACAGAAACAGCTCAAGCAAAATGTCGTTGACGTGCTCACACTTGCTCAAATGCACCCTCTTGCCTGTTGGCAAGGTAGTGCCACTGACGCTCCCTGAAATAACCGCGGCAGCCATTCTGTCCGCTCTTTGCGCAAAAATCGGCTACACATCGGAAACTTTTGCGCTGTACACAAGAAGTAACAATGCGTTTGTTGCGGTGACGGCAGACTCAAAAGTTGACGATCAAGTTTATGCATTGCTGCGGCTTCGTGGCGGCGGCAAAGGTGGTTTTCGGAAGCAGCTTGAAAAGAAAGGTCGCGAATTTGCACGTGCAAAGCTGAAAGAGCGGCGCAATAGCACGAAGCCGGAAACGAAGAAGGAAGAGAATGTTAGCATTAAAAAGAAAGAGCCAAAGGCAAAAGTGAGTCTGCCAAAAGCAGAAGTGAGTGCAACACGTACTCTTGTAAAACAGGGGCTTGCGTTTGTTATGGAGTCATACCTGAATGGTACCAACGCGAAAGCCTCCGACTCGTAAAACTCTACTGCGTTGTATGCATGCCTGTAACAAACTTTAAGATAAGATGACTTTCCTTTTTTTCTCGATGAGACAAACTCATTTGATTGCTGCCAATTTTGGTGAACAATGTGAGTTCAAAAGCAGTGTTCCCTACAATTCCTTTACGAAATGAAACCAAATTGCTATCTTCTTTTCAATTTAGAATTGAACTCGACTTTGACGTAACATAGACTCTGCACGAAAGCGATATGCAGGCATACGCACTGCTTTAAATTTCCTTTTTACTCCTGTGTTTTTTCATGTTTGTGTTATTGTCCTCTCTTTTTTCAAAACCTTCTCTCTGTGCTGCCTTTATCTTCCTTTTATCACTTTGCATTTTCTTCTATAATTGAATTTCTTACACAACTCAGGTTGCGTTTAACCCACACGATGCCGCAAAGGCGCTCATGGATTGATGTTTGCCCTACGCAGACAAAAATAAAACTTGTAAACTGTACAACCGGAGGCTACGGGGTGCAACTATCAGACGACCCAACGAAGTTTATTGTCACGGATAACCGCAGAAGACATTTCTTCTGCGCCATCGGCGACCCACATCGCTGCTCCTGCTCGTCTTCGCAGCCTTGCCAGCATGTTCTCTACGTATTAGTCAATCATTTCAAAATTTCAATTACGAATCCTTCGATCTGGCAGCAGGGTGTTAGTGATTTGCAGCTTAGCGAGTGGATTGCTCAGCGAGCCAGTCACGAGCGATGCTTTTTTTGTCGAGACGAAGTCGAAGGAGGGACGCGCTGTACGTGGTGCGGCACTCAAGCTCACGACCGCTGTCGGCAGTTGGCAGCCACAGCTGGAAAATGCAACCCGGCTGCTTGTCCCAGATGTAGCAGAAAACTACCAGCCGCGCAATGCACGAATGCGCGCAAATGCCGATCCTGTCGTCGGCTTTGCAACGATGATTACTATCGGTGTCTGTTGTGTGATGACTTTTGCCTTTGCCCCCATTGTTACAGCTACTCTGGCGTCCATGCCTCCCACCCATTTTCACATCCCAGTGCCGCCAACCCCGCTCCTCCTCCGGCAGCTGCTGCGTCGAGCAACTTAGCAGATCTGCAGTACCGTGAGATCAACCCTGAAGACTACGACGCTCTTGTACAATTAGAAGGGAGAGAGAAGAAAAGGGCGCTTCCACCCCACCTGCTTGCAAGCCTGCCTGTGGAGCCGTTTAAATCCGCAGATAGCATAAACCAAAGCTGCCCGATTTGTCAACAAGACTATTCAGCGCATGATCTTTGCCTCATTCTTCCATGTCGGCACACGATGCATCGAGAATGCGGCCGGCAGTGGCTCTCAGCGTATAGCAATGAGTGCCCACTCGACCACATCAAAGTCGAAGTGAGGATGCCTAAGAACGAACGTGCCATGGCATCGAAATCGGAATGCAAGCAAAATCAGGCGACGAGTGAGACGCGTTCAAGAGCAGGCGTACTCACCCTTCCTCCTATCCGGCCAAGCAGGCAACTATAGTCACTTATTCTCTCCTTTCAAATTGAATTTTTCAAATCTCCGTCCATCGTTCATCATTGTCAGCCTTTATTTTTTACTTTTTCGGTAAAACTTCTTTTCTTTGATCTCATTTCGCCTTTTCCCTATTTTCTATATGCTGCGTTGTTGGCGCGCTAAGCAAAGCAAAGGTAGCTATTATCTTCCGAGTAACGTCAGCGCAAATAGGATTGCGAGGTTAAATCATCATAGCACGGGCCTTTTATGTGGAATGCTCCGCGCCATCTGAAAGACCTCCTTTTTTTCTCTGAAGCTTTTTGTCTTTTGAGTTTTTTTTTTTTTTAATCACTCAATTCCCATCACCAAGGCAAAGTGGAAAAAAAACCTTTTTATACAAAACAGCAAGAGAGCACAGTTGATTTTTTCATCTTTTTCTGTTTTTTTCTTTGGTCTTTTTTTCTATCTTTTTTATTCCTGCTGTTTTTCCTTTTTTTTTTTTTAATCGGAAGTGAATTATGTTTATTTGTGTAGCCAATCGTTGTCCTCTTCCTTTAACTTCATTCCAAAAAAAATAATAACAAGACAATGGAGTCAGATGCTAAAATGCCAATTAGAAGATGAGTTTTGTGCTCTTAGAAACACGCAAACGACAAAAACAATAAAAACTTAAGCTAAAAGCATTGAGAGTAAAATATAAAACGTCTTCGATGTTGCTTGCAAAATAATAAAGAAGGAGAGCGCTGTTGTCAGACTGAAGACAACTCAATACATCTACTTCATGGAACCTGGAAGCTGCAGTTAGCTTCAAGATGAGAAAGCGATTTTTTTTTCTTCTTGGTATTCCTCTGTCAAAGCATGTGTTTTCCTTATTCTCTCCTCTATACTCTGCTATCTTCCCTTTTATTGCAAACTGAATTTCACCTTTCAATTGTAAATAAATGTTCCGTTTTTTTTTCCCCTTTCCGACTTTACACAGCACTTTGTACTCAATTTTAGATCTTAACGAAGGAAAGAACAATTCAAATGCGCCGTGTTGCTGCCTCTTCCCTGAACGCTCAGTGCGTCCGCGCGATCTGCGGAGCGGCGCCTGTGATGTACTTCCCCCCGGCCGCCTCTGCTGGTGTCCCGAAGGAGGAGCAGGTGAAGCGGAACACGAAGATCGCGATTGAGATGGTGAAGCGCTACAAGGGTGAGGTGCCGGCGGCGTACGCCCGCAAGCATTCCGCGACCGTAGAACAGCTCGAGAAGGAGATCGAGGCGCTCCTCGGCGGCGCGGCGAAGATGCGCAAGGCGACGACGGACGACCAGCCGATGGACAAGCTCGCTCTCATGGAACGCTGCCTGCGCCACGCCCTGTGGTCGTACCATAAAGACGAGGGCAAGTTCGACTTTAACGAAATTGCCAAGTGGGTTGTGTACACCCCTGAGGATGAGGTCAAGCTTGCGCAGCTGAAGCGCCAGTCCGAGGCGAAGTCGAAGCTGGCCGCGTTCCGCGCCAAGCGCGCCGAGCAGGGCCTCCCGGATGCCCCTGTGCCGCAGATCAACTGGAGCGAGGAGTACAAGAACGTGGTTGACCGCGAGCTCGTTAACGAGAAGCGCTTTCGCTACGACACTCTTGCCGCGAACACCGTGGACCGCGACGAGGCTCAGATCGACGCCGTCCTTCAGCAGTACCGCAAGCCCGTCCAGGACAAGCGCCTTGACGACCTTGTTGAGCTTCTCGAGCGCTTCAAGCCGGTCCTTGCCCGCGAGGCCATTATGCAGCGCCTCACGATCAAGCACCTTGAGGGCCAGCTGGGCGTGTGGCGCTACATGGACTGGTGCCCGGAGGTGCGTGACCGCGCGGAGCTGGAGGTGGACGTGTCCGGGTTCCAGTGGTGGTCTCCTCTGGAGGAGCGCCGCCTGCTGCCAGTGCGCCTGCGCTCTGTCAACGAGGTGCGCGAGATTATGGCGCAGACCCAGGCGTCGAAGGCTGCCGAAGCGTCCGAGCACAGCCCTCAGGCCTCCCAGTCTGGTGGCGACGGCGACCGCGAGCGTCTGCTGAAGGAGGTGCTGGCCCTGCAGGCTCGCATCCACCAGCGCGACGACGCTCCGGTGGAGGAGAAGAAGGCCGCTCACTAAGCGCCTGAGCGGAGATGGATGTCGTGCTGTACTTCTTCTCTCGCCAAGGTGGAAAGTGCAACTAAGACATCACGATCAGTGTGTAGCTTGTGGCTCAGCAATGGCAGTGATGTCTTTTTTAGCCGTACTCTCTCCTCCTTTCGTTATCGAGCAATGTCTGAAGGCAAAAATGCACGTCGCGCTTGCGTACTCTTTCTATCCTCGTTTGCGTAGCGTCTTTACAGACTTCTTTTTTTTTTTACTTTTCTTAGGAAAGCGCTGCCTGCGCAGGTGGTTTGAGGCACCATGTCATTTTTATGGAATAGTGTCGATTACACACAAACATCTGCGACAGCGGTGAAATAATCAAACAAGAAACTCAATGTTTCTTTAGGTAGCACTTTTGGTTCACGAAACTTTGGTATTTGTTAATTCTGATAGCAAACATAAATCAACAACAAAAAATCTGGTGCCCCTTTCTGAGAGCAAAAGGAAAGACGTGAAGAGAGAGAGAAAAAAGATCCGAAGCTGCATGGAAACACAACAGCATTCAAAATTGACTTTCATGTGAATACCATTTTGGGTTTGCTGCTTGCTTTTCTAGTCGAAAAAAGGAAAGGATTGAGGCAATGACGCATCCTTAAGCTATGTGGCGCGCAGCAGACGCACTGTAAGACTCTGTCGTTTGCTACTGTCTTTTGAGAGAGTAACACAATACAATTGACGGTCGCGACAGAGTATGCAACTGCGTCTGTGAAAAAGCTGAGATTGCAAAGCGCGAGCTCTGGCATTGTACTACCAGCTATTTTTTTTTTCTCTTATGGAGAATTGAGTTTAACAAAAATTTTCGATTTGTTTGCGCTTTAATGAAACAATAGTTGGCTCTACTTCCACCTCTTAACAATCTCTTCCTCTCGCATCAATCTTCTTCTTTTTGTTTTGCGGTTTGTTTTTCTTATCAGATTCGACTACTACGCTTGATTTGCAGTGTCAACGCGTAATTCTACACAGCCCATATAAATAAAAGCACCGGTATCAATTTTTAAAATTCCACCAAAATTTACCGAGTGGTCTTTTTTGATCACTTAACATTCACGTAAATCGTTTTTTTTTCCCGATATACTTAACAATGGACGCAGCAGCTTGGAAGAACAAGGGTAACGAGGAGTTCTCTGCGGGCAAGTTTGTCGACGCCGTAAACTCGTTCTCAAAGGCAATTGAGCTGGATGGAGAGAACAACGTTCTCTTCAGCAACCGCTCGGCGTGCTACGCGGCGATGCACAAGTACAAGGATGCCTTGGATGACGCGGACAAGTGCATTTCGATTAAGCCCGACTGGGCGAAGGGCTACGTGCGCCGCGGTGCGGCGCTGCACGGCATGCGCCGCTACGCTGACGCCGTCGCCGCCTACGAGAAGGGGCTAAAAGTGGACCCGGCGAACAGCGGCTGCGCGCAGGGCGTGAAGGACGTACAGGCTGCGATGGCGCGCGATGCGCGCGACCCCATCGCCCGCGTCTTCACCCCGGACGCTTTTCGCAAAATCCAGGAGAATCCGAAGCTGTCGCTGCTGATGCTTCAGCCGGACTACGTGAAGATGATCGACACCGTCGTCCGCGACCCCTCGCAGGGCAAGCTGTTCATGGAGGACCAGCGCTTCGCCGTGACGCTCATGTACCTCAGTGGGATGCCACTGCCGATGGGCGACGACGACGAGGAAGAGTCCCGCTCTTCGCCCAAGACGACGAAGCCGAAGGAAGAGAAGCCGAAGGAGGAGAAGCCTCTGGCGGACAACGAGAAGGCAGCGCTGGCGGCGAAGGAGGAGGGCAACAAGCTGTACCTGTCGAAGAAGTTTGACGAGGCGTTGGCGAAGTATCAGGAGGCCCAGGAGAAGGACCCGAAGAACACGCTGTACATCCTCAATGCGTCGGCGGTGTACTTTGAGCAGGGCGAGTACGACAAGTGCATTGCGGAGTGCGAGCGCGGGCTGGAGCACGGCCGCGAAAACCGCTGCGACTACACCATCATCGGCAAGCTTATGACGCGCCAGGCCTTCTGCCTGCAGAAGCAGAAGAAGTACGCCGAGGCGGTGGAGCTGTACAAGCGCGCGCTCGTGGAGTGGCGCAATCCCGACACGCTGAAGAAGCTGACGGAGTGTGAGAAGGAGCACCAGAAGGCGGTCGAGGAGGCGTACATGGACCCGGAAATCGCGAAACAGAAGAAAGACGAGGGCAACCAATTCTTCAAGGAGGACAAGTTCCCCGAGGCCGTGACGGCGTACACTGAGGCTATCAAGCGCAATCCGAAGGAGCACACCTCCTACAGCAACCGCGCCGCCGCGTACTTGAAGCTCGGCGCCTTCAACGACGCCCTCAAGGACGCGGAGAAGTGCATTGAGCTGAAGCCGGACTTTGTCAAGGGCTACGCACGCAAGGGCCACGCCTACTTCTGGACGAAGCAGTACAACCGCGCACTGCAGGCGTACGATGACGGGCTGAAGGTGGATCCGAACAACGCGGATTGCAAGGATGGCCGCTACCGCACCATGATGAAGATTCAGGAGATGGCCTCTGGGCAGTCCGCCGACGGCGACGAGGCCGCGCGCCGCGCCATGGAGGACCCCGAGATCGCCTCCATTATGCAAGACAGCTACATGCAGTTAGTGCTGAAGGAGATGCAGAACGACCCCACTCGCATCCAAGAGTACATGAAGGATCCTGGCATTTCTGGCAAGATCAACAAGCTCATCTCCGCCGGCATTATTCGCTTTGGCCAGTAAGCTTTCGTCGCCTTTCCGCGTGCAAGCAGCGCGGGAACCATAGCACGCAAGCAACATATGCGCGTGTGCGTGTGTGTTGATCATGCGGTGTCCACACACACCTCGTTAGCTGGTGCGTTTTCTCCTTTAGCGCCAATGCATTTGGGCGAAGAGGGCAGCGGTGTGTAATGGGAAGGAGAACTGATTGTGTGAGAAGAAAAAATTCCTACAGCTCCTTCGGCACTTGCTGTCTAACGTCTTTTAACAGCTTTCCTTCGCTACGTGCCTGGCAGGCGAGAAGTTAAAACGCAAGACGCAGGAAAACAAAACAAAAAAAAAGCGCATCTGCAAGCGCCGGCGAGCTACCCCTCCGCGGCGAGTATGCTCTGCAACACGCTTTTACGTAGCGCTAAATCCTGTTTGTGTGTGCTTTTTGATAATTATTATTATCATTTTCTTGTTATATTACTGGTCTGTTTCTCCTTTTTTATTATTATTCTTTGGATTCGCCACCATATTTGCCCTTCGACCTTCTTTTCCCCTCTCCTTATAGTTCTAACTCATCAACAGCAGACACAAGTACGACTTTTTCTCATGAATGTTTTTTTCTTCCAGCTCTTATTTCCCCTCAAATATTGTCTGAACAATTTTATGAGAAGCGAGCGATCTCTTGGTTTGCGAGTTGGTGCGTTGGAAAGCGCAGGGAGTGGAGAAAGTGTCGTAGTGGCAACTCTCGGGTATCAAAGAAGCTAATACTAACATTTGAAAGCTGTGAAATGCAAAGATGAGCTGTTATTCGATGGCGCTTCTTTAATAGGACAGGCTGCGAAAGAGAAGAACGTGTCTTTTTCCCTTAGCTGTCCAACTGGAAGAACGACTCGTGATGTGTTGATAATTATTCTGTTTATTAACACCCTTGAGCTGTGCAGGAAAGCAAACTGTCGATTTTCTGAAGCTTCATGTGCGTCTGCGCGCACAGCAAGGGTGGCTGGGAAACACTTCGTATTATCAGCGTCCATGTCACGCTGCAGCATCCTCGAAACGGCAGGCTCACTAGTCAAGAACTGCGCAAAGCTTTATATTTAGCTCCGCGAAAAGGTTTTTTTTTGTCTGCTAAACCTCTCTTTTTGACATTAACGTCGTTTGATCTTTCTTCCTCTGCTTCACTCAGCTACCCTTTGCACGGTCGACCCCGTTGCCCTGTTTTTTTTTTTTTCGAAGAGAGCAATTTGATTTCTACCCACTAGTAGCAGGCTTCTCTGATACAAGGCAAACACCAACACGCATACAATCATCCACTTTAACACACAAACACACACACACACACACACACACACACGCACGAAGGAAACGATACCATGTCGAGCGATCCGCAGTTGCGCCTCTCCATGGCGAACCGCAGCAACGTACCAAAGGAGTACGTCCGCGCTGTGGACCCGCAGCTGCTGCCGCCACGCGTGGGGCACAATTGGAATGACCAGGCGTTCCGCGCACAGCAGGGGAAGCCGCAACAGCTCGAGGCGGAGTTCCGCGGCACCCGGGCTTTCACCGCAGCCAACGGCACCTCCTCGCCCACGTCGGCGACGGCGCCGGAGATGTGCCGCACAGCGCAGCAGCTCGTGGATGCCCTCGGCGCCTCCGCTCGCAACCGCAACGCCGCCAGCCGCACCGCACGCGACGCGGCCGCGATGCGCGCGGTGACGCTGGAGGACAAGGTGCTGCGCTTCTACGCGTTCTTCAACGAGCACGCGCCGGAGGGCGGGGCGGCGGACTACTGGCACCGCAAGGTGGTGATTAGCTTTTTCGTAGAGGACGACACCTTCATGATCGTCGAGCCGCGCACCTTCAACAGCGGGCTGGATGGCGGCACTTTCCTGAAGCGGCAGAAGGTCCTGGCCGACCCACGGCAGCGGGAGGCGCACCCGAACAACGAGTTCGTCTCGCTCAACTTCCTCAACGTGGGTCAGTCAGTCCGACTGAACGGGTTTGACTTTTTCATGTACGACTGCGACGCCTTCACGCGTGACTTCCTCACCGCCCTCGGTGTGGAAGTGGGGCCTGCGGAGGCGTGCCCCGACGACTACTTCATGTCCGAGTACGGCCGCTACCAGGAGCGGCAGCAGTCCGGCAAGTTCGGCCTTCTCTCGCAAGACTTCAGCGCCGAGGAGGCCGCGCGGACGGCGCGGTTTGTGCGGGACGGCGGCAAGCTGCTGCGCTTCTTCGCCGTGTTGGATGAGCGCGACAGCGTGCCGAACGGCGGCGTGCGGCGGCTGGAGGTGGTGATGTTCGTGGAGGACTTATCCATCGCCATCCTGCAGCGTCAGAGCACCGCCGGCAACGCCCCGGGGCTCTACCTGTCGCGCGGGTGGCTGCCAAAGAGCGGGTCGTCGGCGAAGGTGAATGAGTTGACGTTTATGCACCGCGTGAACGGACAGCGGGAGCCTGATATGGGTGGGCCCGACGCGTACTATCGCGACACCGACCTGGACGTCGGCGTCACGCTCAACATTTTTGGCCGCACCGCCCTTCTCTACGACTGCGACGACTACACGCGCGACTTCTACGCGGAGCGCTACGGCGTCACGCTGCAGCCCGCCATCGACGTCTCCGCCTACTTTGCCGACCCTCCGCGATCGGTGATGGGGACGGCGGCGGCGCTTGGCAGCGTTGGGGCCGGGGAGAGCGCGCGGCGAACCACCACACGCGGCGAGCCGGCGAGTCGCGACGGCAGCGCGTCGGTGCGGGACCGGGCAGCGAAGGACACGTTGCGCTTCCGCGCTGTCCTGGCCAACCCCACCGCCAGCGACGACAGCCACCGCCGCTTCGCCGTGACATTCTACACGGACACGGAGGAGCTCATGGTGTACGAGAGTGCGCTGCCCACCGCGGGGATCCACGGCGGCTGCGTGTGGAAGCGCCGCAAAGCGATGAAGGCGCCGCCGAAGCCCGGGCCCCGCAACGCGCCAAAGCCCGCGGCGACGGAGGCGGACGCCGTGCCGCACTACACCCTCGCCGACCTCAGCCTCAACAGTGAGGTGATGGTCAACGGGCTGCGGCTGCGGCTGACCGAGATGGACGCGCACACGGCGGCCTTCTTTGCCGGGGACGGCGGGGCTGCAGCGGGTGCTGGCAGCGGCGCGGGCGGCTCGGCGATGGTGACGGATGCGACGGGGGCCATGGTTACCGTAGAGCATCTCGTGTCGGAGCTGCGCGGCTACCTGCGCTCGCGCTTCGGGACCGGCGTGGCGTCCTTCCTCGCGCTCGACCGCGACCGCGACGGCATCGTCAGCGTGCTGGAGTTCACCACGGCGATGAAAGGGTTCCAGATCACGGAGGACAAGGCGGCGGCGGCGGCCATCTTCGCCCACATCGCCCCTTCCCCCACCACCGCCTACTTCACCTCGGAGGACTTGATGCGGTGGATGGACGCCGTGTCAGCGGCGGAGACGTCGCGCGCGGTGCGCGGTCCGCGGATGCCCTCCGGCGGTGCCGCGGCAGAGCTGCAGGCCATCGAGCAGCGCGCCGTCCGCTCGAAGGCACTTCGGGAGCTGAAGGCGCGGCTGGACGCGCGCTGCTGGAAAGGCGCGGACATGTTCCGCCTGGCCTCCACGATGCCACGCGCCTACCGCGGGCGTCGAGCTGATCTCTACTCCCTCACCAACCCCGACCGCGACACCCGCATCACCCCAGTGCAGCTGCGCCGCTGCATGGAGGAGATTCTCGGTGCCTCTCCGACCGCCGCGGAGATGGCGTGCCTGCTTCAGTTCTTCTTCCCTGATCTGCCGGAGGAAGCCTACACGCAGACGCGCGATAACGGCACGTCGCACAGTGTTGACCTGAACGAGTTTCAGCAGCGCTACTACGAAATGACGAAGGAGACGATGCTGCCGGAGACGGCAGTGGAAGAGGAGAGGAGCAGTGCCTAGGCTTTTGTCCGCCCACACACATAAAGATTAAAATCTTATGTAATCTCTGCTATTGCCTTGACTTACTTCCGTGTCTTCTATTTGCTTTCTTGTTATTCGTTTTTGCTGACTTTTAATGTACCTCACCTCTTTGCCTCCGCGCCTGTGTCGCGGTTGCCATCAGT
>MDUD01002397.1:0-41912 GCA_002216565.1 Crithidia mellificae | reverse complement strand
TTTTAGATGTAAATTAAACACCCGATGTTGCTCCTACGATGAACTCCGACTTGGTCTCATGCGACTGATCTTTTGTTCTTTGTTCCCCCCAAAAAACAGCGAACAATTAGCATAATCTGTGCATCGTTGTTACGTTTTCCAGCTTGATAGACCTAATTATGGTAATGGGCAGCAGAGTGACAATTGTGTGTGTGTGTGTGTGTGTGTGTGTGTGTGTCTGTTCCGGACTGCTCAGACTGTCTAGGCGTGCTGCACTGAGCATAAACTTGAAGAAGTGAGCTCAAAGCTGCTGCGTGTAGAAGCTCTTTAAGTTTTTAGTCGATATATGAACACACATGTTTTCTTTGATTTTCGATTCATGGCATTTACAAGTAACAGCCACATGTTTCTCCCCAACTTTTCTCACTACCCACACCATCTTTACAACACTTCCCTTACTCTTCTCCGGTTTTTTCCAAATACAAATGCACTGTTTTGCAGCGCAGTGCTTCTCTTTTTGTTTCTCACGTAGACAGGTCATCTGTCTCGTATTTTGCTCTACAACAGTAAGGGCAGCACCAAAGCTCTTCTTGTGTTCAAGCCCACTCTCTTTTCTTCTTTCTAGAGATTTTTGATTCTTCTTCCCTTTCTAAAATTTCTCTTCAGTGCGAGTCTCTCTCCTTGTTGACTGTGAGAGAAACTTTAAACTTCGGTTATTTACGCTTCACTAGAAGTTAAGGCGATTCAACGCATCGTTACGCACAAAACAAAAGGATTTGTCTGTGTGTTTTTTTCTTGTTAATTGAGATTAAGTTTATTTCTACTTCCCTGTTTCAGCTAGTCGGTACTCCTCAACGCCATCTACAAGCTGTGCACTTCCGCCTCCTTTTTTTTTATCTCCTCCTTGATTTGGTGGGCCTCTTCAACGTGTTTAAAAACACTTGATATCTCTCTTTTAGTTTTCTTTTCACTCCCCTCTCTTTAGGCTCATCAAGATGTCTGCGTCTCCTCTCCAGGATCAGCTCTCGAGCATTGAGAAGGCGTACTACTACCAGCCCGGCAAGATGACCGAGGTGCACGCCATCAGCGGCACGGTAAGCCCGCACACCGAAAAGCGCGACCACCCCCGTCCCTTCTGCCTCGTCTCCGGCAACGGCAACCGCCCGCTGTCAGAGGCGGTGGCGCTGCTCATGGGCACCCACACCCACCACACCTCCGTCACCCAGTACTCCAACGGCGAGGTGAATGTGCGCATTAACGAGAGCGTGCTGGGGGCGGATGTGTACATCATCCAGAGCACGACGGGCAACGAAATCATCGACATTAACAGCGCACTCATGGAGCTGCTCTTGCTGATCCGCAAGATGCGCCTGAGCAACGCGAAGAGTGTGACGGTCATCACCCCGTTCTTCGGCTACGCCCGGCAAGACCGCAAGACGAATCTGCGAGGCCCCATCTCTGCCTCCGCGGTGGCGCGAATGATTGTGAAGATGGGCGCGGACCGTCTCGCCGCCCTCGATTTACACTCCAACCAGATCCAAGGCTTTTTTGACAACGTCCCGGTGGACAACTTGATGATGGCGCACGAGTTTGCGCGGTACCTGCGCGATCAGCCGTGGTGGAACGTGGACCAGGTCGTCATCGTCTCGCCGGATGCCGGCGGCGTGGAGCGGGCGAAGCAGCTGGCGGATATCCTGCAGGTGGGCCGCATCGTGACCATCGTGAAGCGTCGCATCGCCGCGGGAAAGGTGGACACGATGCAGACGGTGGGTGACGTGGAGGGCTTCACGTGCGTTATCGTGGATGACATGATCGACACCGGCGGCACGCTCGTGAAGGCGTGCGAGCTGCTGAAGAACCTCGGCGCGGTGCGTGTGTGGGCGTGCTGCACCCATGGCATCCTCACCGATCCGTGCTCGGAGCGGATCAACAAGTGCGCGGCGCTGCAGGAGCTGGTTGTGTCGGATTCCATCCCGCAGGTGGAGCACCAGAAGGCGATCCCGAAGCTGAAGGTGCTGACAATTGCCCCGCTGATCGCTGCTGTGGTGGATAAGTACATGCACGAGGAGAGTGTGAGTTCATTGTTTGCCAAAACTCTCAAGGACATGTAGAGCGACGGATAACGAGAAGTTACGGTAACTGCATGCAATAAAAAATCACTGGATTTCAGGCTACCGTTGAAGCGTGATCTGCAAACTGATTGTTGTATGTTGCTGCCTTTGAGCTTTCCCTTTCAACGTTCTTCTGTGGGAAAAAAAAATTGAACGTTTGGCCGACATCATCGTCCTGCAAAACTCGTCTGTTTCTTTACCTAGCTCGTTTTTGCACCATCCATTTTTCTCTGATTGAGATACGCAGTGTGTCGGGTGTGTGCCGTCGCGCTGTGTGTGAGTTGTTGTCTGTTGACCCTAATAGTTAATCCGTACGATTGATCATCTTCCTTACAAACCCCCAAAAAAAAATAATAACAAATCACTAAGCCAAGCGGATCATTTAATGCTTACTTTTTTTTCTTTTCACTTCTGTTTCCATCGATAAGATCGAATGGTGCTCAGGCGGTCTATCTCTCAAAAAAAGAAAATTAAATTGTAAAAAAATGCTGCTGTGAAAATGACGCGATGACATGTATCATCGTCTTTTGTTTTGGAAGAGGCACGTCTTGTTGCCTCTTGTTTGCAACCCTACTTCAAACATGCGTTTGTCAGTGAAGTAAACGTAGATGTTTTTTTTTTTTTTTGCGCTTTCGCAGGGGCACACGCGCTAGGTCCAAAGTGCGTTTTTTCTTTCTCTTAAGCGGTTTGACTTTCAATAAGATGAGACTTTCTCGCAAACAGAAAATCTGGTCTGTATCCGCAATCGAGTGCTACCTTTTCTTAAAGAAAATGTGTATTACTTTTGGCCCTGCCATCTACAAAACTCCCCTTCTCCCCTCTTTCATTCTATGTGTTTCGGTGTTCATTAGGGCTGTACAACAAGCAGTTGCAAGACTAGACTCTTTGTACCCTTTTTGCAGATTGCTCGCGTGACGGCCTTACACATTTAAAACATACAAATACAAAAATTGTGGTCCTTCTCATTCCGATTGAGGGAAGAGCTGCCTGCTGCTCTTCATCTCATCAATCATTTCTCTTTTACCCGCCAAACTTATAGACACACACACTCTCAGTAAACAACAAAAATAGATTAGTTTAACTGTCGTAACCATAGACCTTTTTACCCCTTATCTATATATAGAATTTTTTTTTTACCGTAAAACACTACGCGTTTCACTGTACTGGATTTTTTTTTTTTTGTGTGTGTGTACAAAGCACCAATTTTCCAGAGCGCACAGCTGAACTGATAAAGCACACAGGCAGTGCAGTGCTGTGACAGATACGCTGGTTCGAATAAAAAGCAAACACAAGGCAATTGCTGCAATTCCTAAGAGCGGAAAAAGCAACATGAGCACCCTTTCACTAAGAGAGATTGGGGCGAGTAACCCGGAGGACCAGGCAGTATTAGAACTCTTTGCATCTTTCCGCGAGAATGTCCTTCACGTCTCTGCAAGTCACCTGCTCTCCGACCAAATCGCCGTCACCACCAAGAACGGTTTCATTGAGCTGATCGACACCGCTACAGGGGAGTTTCGCCTTTTCCTCACCTACCTCGATCACATTCCCCTTGACGCCTCGCTGCGGTGCTTTTCCCTTGTCCCTAGCCTTTACACAACCACCGCGTTTACGTCCCTCACCGCTCCCTCGACCGTTGCGGGTCACGGCGCAGTGTCAACCCTCACCAAACGCCAGCCACACCTCCTCTACTCCCTCGCCTACTCCAACGAACTCCTGCTCGCGCAGGTGGAGAGTGGGGCGGTGGTGACTCTTGCCGCCTGTGCCAGCCGGCCCAGCGTGGTGGAGTGCGACGCAGACTACATCGCCTGCGGGGAGGGCAACGGGCAGGTGTCAATGTGGCGCGGCAGCGCCGAGGCACGTGATCGGGTGCGTGTCACCACGAGCGCCGGCACCACCGCCCTCTTACCGCCGCTGCTGTGGCAGCGCAAGCTTTTCGAGGACACCGTCGTGTGTCTGGGCCTGCACCGCGATCAACTCGTGTGCTGCGGGGCCGATTTCGGCTGCGTCGTGGTCGCCGTCGAGGACGGCACGGTGCGTGCTTCGCTCTCCCCCACCTCCTCCCCTTCGCTTGGTCTGGAGCGCGGCGTCGCGGCGTTGGCGCTGACGCACGCCGCGGGCTCGCAGGAAAAGGTTTTGGCGCTCTGTCTCACTTCGCACATCGCCGTGTACGCCGCGTCCCGGGTGCGCTTAGAAAGGGATGAGACGGCAGCAGGTGGTGCCGGGCCACCTACATCGATTCTTTCCTCGTCCCCTTCTCCCCAGCACGTACAGCGCTGGACGTACTGTGGTGGTTGCGCCGTAGGGGAGGGGGAGGAGGTGACGTGTGCGTCCTGCCTCGGTGGGTACTTGGCAGCGGGCACGCAGTCTGGCTTTGTGGTGCTCTACGCTTGCGATGCTGCGCGTCGGCAGGTCAGCGAGGTGGTGCGCTTCAACGTCGGCTACGGCGTGCGGGGCACGCAGCTCTTCCCCGACGACACGCTGTTAGTGGTGACCTCCGCCGGTGACGTGTGGCGGTGGCCGCTGTGCGACTTGCTTGCCACTGCTGCCGAAAGTCACGAAGAAGCGGGTGCGGAGGCACGGGGAGGCAGTGGCGGAGCAGCGGAGAAGCAGGAAATTGCGCGACAGGTGGGGGAAGCCGCGGACAGCGCAGAAGAGGATGAGGACCCAATGCCGAAGATGGAGAGCCCGCCAACCCCTGTGGCCGCGCCGGAGCTCAAGACAGCCTCTCATCCCGTTCTTCCAAATAATTCACCGCACGGATTCGAGAGCGGCACACTAAAAGACGAAGCGGTGCAGCGTCGCGTGTCGCTGCATGATGCCTCTTTTCCTACCACACAGGATGACGCCCCTGTGCTAGCGGCTGAAGCAGCAAAGGTTGCCGCGGCGGCACATTCTGCCACACCCGATAAAGAAACCAAGCCAGCTGCGCACGTCACGTCGGTGCATCTCTCACCTCTCCACCAACACGACGAAGCAGACCTTGTTGTTTCGACAGAAGAGGACAACGATAATGAGGATGATGATGAAGGGGGTGATGGCCATGCACGCAACCACAGCTGCAGCGGCAGCGATGGAGCAAAGAGGAAGACTGAGAGTCTGCAACAGCAGAGGGATGACGACGTGGACCGCTTCGACACGGATGCGCCATCAGCGGAGCCGACGACAACGTTTAGCCTGGCAGCCCCGCCCGCGGAGCCTCGTTCCGTCACACGCAGCCCTGCAGAGGGAGTAAACACGACAGTGGACAAACTTTCACCCCTTACGCAGGGCAAAACACGTGCCGCGCTCTACGATCCAGAAAACGCACCCCGCGACGACTCACCGGATAGAAAAGGGGAGACGACTGCGCTGACGGACAGATCAGCGGAGGTGAGTCACGGCGGCTCGACAGGGGGCGTTTCCCCGCCGTCCTCCGTGGACACCACCGCTCACATCGAAGTCTCGAGCACCGCGGAGGCGAAGCGCATGCGGCGGTCAGAGACAACACCGCCGTCGCGACGACACCTCGGGAGCGCACCTCGATCAGCGCACGACCAGCGCGCATCTAGGAATGGCACCCCATCTCCGACACACAACTCACCCCTCCACGATTCGGCCACATTCGACCCGCAACGAAAGTCGAGCGGAGAATCTGACAAGAGGACGACTTCACACGCAAATGACAGCACAAACAGGTTGACGAAAGAGGAAGAGGAGATGGCGCAGCTGGAGGCGGAGTTCGACCAAGCGGTGGCACGCATGCTAGGCCCGAAAGTTTCTCTTGATGGCCTGCGGCGTGGTCGACGCATGGACCCGCGCAAAGTAGCAGGCGTACTGCAGAATCTGGCAAACCAACGTGCTCACTCAGCCGAGAACATGGAGGACAACAAAGGGAGCAGCAGCAGCAGCAACACCACCGCTACACCCCCTGCTCCGCTGCTCACCGGGCTCAACAGCACACAACTCCTGGAAGAAAAGCGGGCAGCCCTCGACGCCGCCGCCTTCGACTTCGACGCGTTTCGGCAGACGCACCGGCTCGCGGTGGATGCGCTGCCCTTCCAGCACCCGGTGAAGGCGCTGACGTACAGCCCGCAGGACCGCGCCTTCGCGAGCGTCGAGGCGACAACCACCGCGGCTGCGCGCATCTGCGTCGGGGAAAGTGCGGCGGCTGTGACGAATGGCGCTGGTGCGCTGCCCGCTTCTCAAGATGAACTGCGCGATGTCACCTACGGCCGGGTTCGTCGAGTGATGGACCCCGAGGTCGCGGAGGAGCGACGGCGCGGCGGCCCTGCGCTAATGGAGCACCACTGCGACGATCTGCTTTACCTGACAGACTCGGTGGAGTCAACGATTCTCTTTCAGGAAGATGTGCTGCAGCCCAGCACCGCATGGGAGGAGGTGTTGCTGCTTCCGATGCCGCTGCCCCCTGCGTCGTCCGTTTTCTAGACTGACGCAACCTTTTTCTTCTTTTTTTCCCCCTCATGCTTTCATCGTGTACCACTTGCTTTCTCTTTGTGTTTGACGTGCGAGTCTATTCGTCACTTTTGTGCTTATGAATTGGGTATTTCTTTTCCTTTTCTTTCTTCTCCTCCTTCATTTGGCGCCTGAGTGCTATCAGAAAATAAAACGGGAAATTAAAAACACTAGGCAGCTTGAATTCAAAAATTTTGTCTGGAATTTTTTCTCAACAGAGATCTGCTTGTGTACTTCCGACGTTGTAACGCCTAATTGCCGCAGAGGATTAATGTATGTATTGCCTGGCATTGATGAAATAAACGACTGGCTATGGTATGTCTTATCCAAATTTTTTATTGTTGACTTTATTTCTTTTCATCTTTTCACACCTGTTCTCACCCTTTAATCAATTCGCTAACAATATGCGGCACTAAACGTGTTCATACCATGCTTACATCATCTTCCACTGTTGTCCAGTAGCACCTTCACACACACACACACACACACACACACACACACGCGAGAAGGTGCAAGTGTGTGTCCTTCTTACCAAACAGAAAGACTTGCAAAATACTCTTGCTAATTTTGAAGCTTTTTTCGTTGTAGTCAACTACTTTTTTGACTTTCTTTAAGTTCCTCTTTCTTTTCTCATTTTGAGTTAGATATTTTTCTCCCTTCCTTTTTTTTTTTCTTCACCCTATTCTATTCTCGTTATAAAAAATCACCGCAGGTCGCTGGCAGCATGAGTCGCTTCAGCGAACTGCAGCCCATCATCGATGGCATCTTCCGCCAGCGCGGAGATGAGGTGGTGGCCGGCGAGACGGTCTCGGAAATTGGCAACAAGAAGAAAGCCTCCAAGCCACGTCTCATCATTCTCACCCGCCCCCTCGGCGGCAGCGGCGGGGCGACGCTCACCATCGTCGCCGTCGAGCCGAACCATCAGCGGGTGAAGCTGAAGTCCGCCTTTGCGGTGGACCGGCTCAGCGAGGTGTCCAACGAGGGCAGCTTCGATGCCACCTTCAACTTCGGTGCAAGCGGGCTGCTGTCTGTCAGCTTCGAGTCGCACATCCAGCGGGAGATGTTCGTGGCGGCGGCGCGGCGGCTGCAGACAACGCCGTCGTCTGGCGGAGTCCGTGGCGGCTACGCGGACAGCCGTCTCGGCGCCATCCGCGGCGTCCTGACGGAGGCGGTCGGGGCGGAGGTGGAGGCGGATGCGGCGGCGCGGGTGCGCAAGTTGCGGCAAGACAAGCGACGCGTCTTTACGACGGAGGAGGAGCAGCACCTGCTGAAGCACATGGGCAACGACGGAGCTGGCTTTGATGATATCAAACAGTTCCAGGAGGCCCTGCTGCGCCAGCAGAAGAACTCCGAGCTGAAGTCGCTGGACCTGCTGACGACGTCGGAGGCGGCGTGGCAGGAGGCGCAGCAGCAGGTGCAGGACCTTGTGCAGGATGTGGAAGAGGTGGAGCAGCGCATTGAGGAGTACTCGACGCACCTGCTGTCAAAGAAGTCGGTGATTCAGCAGGTGGAGCACGACAACAACACCCTGCAGCGCCGACAACAAAACCTGGAGAATCTGTACATCATGATGTCCGACCTGCGAGATCAGCTCAGCCTCGCCCCTGCCACGGTAGCCCTCCTCACGCGACTTCGCTCAGTGCCGGAGGACGGCCTTGTTGCGTTCTTCGCGGAAGGCAGCAACGCCCTCACGTTGTCTGTCGCGATGAAGCACATGCAGGGCGTGCTGCACAACCCAAAGCTTGACAGCGACTTCCCCATTAATGCGGTGGCGGAGCGCAAGGCCTACTTTCTCGACCAACGCAAGATGATCACCCAGCGCTCGAAGGCGTACATCCTCTCCACAATTGAGTCGTTCGAGGCGACCTACTTCGCTGACAAGACGCGCTACAGCCGTGAATCCTCCCTCGTGTGGCGCCTCCACGTCGAGCTCTCGGTGAAGCTGATGAACATTAGCGACATCATCTGCGCTCTCGGCCGCATTGACGTGGAGGGCTTCAGCAACGCCCTGCGCAAGTACCGCTCGAGCATGCAGAAGGTCTACGCGCTGGAGATCGCGCGCTTCTTCAAGACGCTGAAGAAGCAGATAAAAAAGGTCAACTCGTGGCGCGGGCCTTTCCTGCTCGGCACCTCCGAGTCACGCAAGGAGGCGATGTCGATGCGCATGGAGACGGCGCAGGCTGGCGAAACGCCACGGATGGGCGGCCGAGGCGGCTACACCGCCACTCCGGCGCTCACCCCACGTCTTATGCAGTACGACGACGACGCCGACACGACCGCAGGTGGGCGTGGGCGGTCTGCCAGCACGCGCGGCGAGGACGACCACACCCGCCTCACCATCCAGTTCCCCTCCGCAACGGACCTGCAGATGGAGGGCAACGTGCCCAGCTCCTCCATCGAGCTCTACGAGAGCCCCAACACACTGCGCAGGCTCGACGTGCGGGCGGAGACGTCGTCGGTGGTCAGCGGCATCAAGTCCATCGCCCCGACCACCAGCGGCGGCGGCTACGTGCGGCCGGATCTGGCCTTCGCCATCGCCCTCGAGTCGGCCGTGCTGGCCATCCTGCACGAAGAGTCCATCCTGCGCAATTGCTTTGGCCTCGTCGACACCGTCGCGGAGGCCACCGGCGATGACGCAAGAGGAGGAGGAGGGGACGGTTCGAATGTGTGGGCCAGCCCGCTTGATGCTCAGGGTAGAAAGAACGCCACACCCTTCCCTGCAGGTGCGAATGGTGGTAACAACACTGGCACGAATGGAGGCGATGCGGCGGCGGCGCGGGCGGCCGCCGATGCCGCGGCGGACACCGACCGCCTGGAGCTGATGCAAGACTCCCTCCTTGAGCTCTTTGGTGGGGCGGATGCGAACACGCTGGTGCGCACCCTGCAGGGCACCAGCACGTCCCGTTCCACCAGTGCGCGGCACTCCCGCTCGAACAGTCAAAGCCGCGACATCGGCCTGCCACCGCGGGCCCCGCCAGCGGCCAGCCCCTCCAGCCGCGACGGGGGCGGCTTCCCGCACCGCCGGACGTGGAGTGGGGCGTCCTCGACCGGGCTGGGCGGCCACGGCAGCTCCCTCAGCGGTGGCGACGATCGCGAGTCCGACTTCGTCGACGACGGCACGGTCCGCACGACGCTGCACCGCAACTTTCTCATCCGCACGATGCGCGACCTCGCGAACTTTTTTGTGGACAAGTGCGACCGCATCTACTGCGTGCCGGTGCTGTGCATGATACGCGCGTATCGGCGCAGCGGCAGCGGCGACGCCGCGATGCTGCCGGCAAAGAGCGCCTTCTGCCAGTTTATGCTGGCGGAGTTGGAAGGGATTATGTCTGGTGGCATGGTTCGCTTCGTCGCCGAACAAACGGAGTCGATCAAGCGGTGCCGTAAAAAGTACGTCATCAAGCCCACCGCGCTGCTGCACTGCTTTGCGAAGCTGCCCGCCCTCTTTTTGCGCTTTGAGGCAGTGCACAACGGGCTGGCACCCAACGTGTGCGATCGCACCGAGTACTCCTCGATCGCGCTCAGTCTGGTGGACCAGTCCTTTGACGCCCTGGACCTCATCACGAATGTCAAGTCCACCGGCGAGGACATGAACGATCAGCAGCTGAAGCTGCACAAGCTCATCGCGCAGAAAGTCAACGCCGTGCTGGACGGCGTGGAGGCGGACATCAACTCCCTCAAGTGGGTCTTCATTCAGCAGTACCGCCATCAGTCCTTCTTCTGTGCCTTCTACTCCACCATGCCAAGCAACAGCTTCGCGGTGGAGCTGCTGCAGGACCACTACGCCTCCGCCAAGGTGAAGCGCGACCGCTACGAGGAGCTCTACCTCACTCGCATCATCCTCGTCGGCAGCTTCCCTGTTTTTGGCGTCTTCGCCATCTCAGCCGAGGACCTTTCCATGATCTACTCGAAGGAGGAACTGCGGCACCACAAGGCTCTCGCCGCTGATGCGGTGGCGAAGGTGGTGAGTGGGCTGGAGAAGGAGCTGCGCTCAGGGGTGCGGGCGAGTGCGGCGCGCATGAAGAAGCACTTTCTCCGCGACGTCGACCTTAGCGGAAACGAGGCGTCCTTCCACCGCACGCTGCTGCAGCGCACCTGGCAGCACTTCTCGACACTGCTGCTGCAGAAATTTGATTTTCTGACGGACCTCCTCACCTGGTCTGTGTACAAAGACCTCCCGCCGGTGACAGTGCGACGAACAGAGTTGGCCGACATGCTGGCGTCCTGCTGAGTGAAAAAAAAAAAGAGTGAGGAGAGAGCGTGAAGACGAAATCGTCTCTCGATGTGTCGGCACCTAACTTAGAGTCTGCACCATTTTGAATGTATTTTTTTTCTGCTGTATTGTCTTTCTCGATTCACTATTACTTTCCAGTCTCTTCGTTTTTCTTTCTTTTTGTTGCCCGCTGGTTAGCTACATTGATTAGACTACATTTGCTTATCTTTATTTGGAAAGAATTCTATAGTTTTTCTAATTTTGTGTTTGCTAGGAAAGCCATTTACACGCAGTGATTGCGTAGTGGCGTGCTGAGCTTCCACTGTTGAAGTATACACTCCTTTCTTGCTTGTTGCCATGTGCGAATGCATTCAAGGCTCCTATGTTGTGTTCCCTTTGCAAGCATCTTGTTTTTTTCTTTTCGCGCCTCTTTCTATTCAACTGTTCCTCCCGTTTTTAAACTCTTAACATCATCTTTGTAATTGTCTATGACGCAACCATATTCATGCGCGCATGTCCGTACAAAAGCAGAAAACCCCCAAAAAAGCTGTGCAGAAAAGTCAAGTCAGCACTGTCGACTTGCCCGTGCTTCTCAAAAACGCACGCTTCGCTTTTCTCTTTATCCTCCACCAAGCAAGTCTTTGGTGTCAATTTCTTTTATCGCTCCTTCCTCTTTTCCGCGTCAGCTACCGAGCAGCAATGCTTCACCGCACCGCCATCGCGCGCGCCGGGCTGCGCATCCCTGAAGCCGACGAGCTTGAGAGCGAAGTTCTGATCAACCGCCTGAAGCGCTCCAAGATGCGTAACCCATTCTCCCTCAAGGCCCTCACCGGGACACGGCTGCAAGGGTTTGTCGCGGCGGGTGGTATTTTGGTGGGTGCCGCCGTGTTCCTCGGCCCCTGGCTGTGGGAAGAGATGCAAGAGATGCTGGGCAACAAGTTCGTGCCCCTGCCACCCTCCCAGATGCAACACACCTCTCCGGAGTGGTGGGAGAACGAGTGGCGGAAGATGAACCCGAGCTGGCGCGCTGGCGAGTCGACGCCGGACTTCTTCGTCGGCCCCTACAGCTTTGTAAAGGAGCAGACCGGGCGTGACCTGTCGTCCGCGGTGGACTTCATGCGCACCTCGCCAGCCGCCGGCTCCTCCTCCTCCTCCTCCTCGCTGCGACGTGGCGTGGCGGACGCTTCGAGCAGTGCGGAAAGTCGAAGCTTTCTCAGTCGCTGCGTTGGTCTCCTCTACCACCCCGCCACCTCGACCCCACCTCCCACGCCCGCCGCCTCGTCCAGCTCGAACGCGACGCAGATGTTGCTCACAAATCCACCGCAGATGCTGGTGCCCCTCTGCGGGGACTCGCCGATTCTCCGCACGGCTGCCCTGCAGGGTTTTGAGGTGGACGGCGTGGATGCCTCGCAGACGGCGCTGCGCAGCGCGGTGGAGCGCTCCGAGGCTGGGCTGCCGGTGGAGCGCTACCAGCAAATCCACCTGCACTGGCGTAACTTCTTCGCCCCCGAGCTGTGGGAGGGCCCCCTGAAAGGGAAGTCGTACGACGTCATCTATGAACGTCAGGGGATGACCTCCCTCAACAGGGAGCAGCGGCCCGACTACGCGTACCTGCTGAAGCGTGCCCTCAAGGAGGACGGCGTGCTGTACGTCGAGGGTATTTTCCGCACGGGTCGCGTGAAGGGCAACAAGCTGCGTGGCCCGCCGTACGCGCTGTCGAAGAAGGAGCTGGAGCACTTGTTTCCGCAGACGGAGGGCTACTACGTCCGGTGCGAGGACAAGACAGACGCGATGCAGCAGCTTAGTCGGGAAAACCGTATTCTGCGCCGCGTGCCGAAGGAGCTGTACGTGACGCCGTTTCGGTGCGTTGTTTTTCGCGAGGCGGCGGTCAACCTCGCGACGCGAGCGGAGCCGCTGCGGCACCCTGAGCCGCCGGCGCTGACGGCGAAGTCGACGGAGTACGTGTAGTAGGAGAGTGCCACGCTGAGTATTGAATTTAAGAATTAAAGTACGTGCCTTTTTTTTTTACTTTTTGCTGGCCCGTGTAGTCAGGAGAGCAAGCCGTTGCATCCATGCACGTGGTTTCGGTGCTTGCTGAGGTGAGCCCTATCATGTTGTGCTCACACATTGAGTTTTGTCGCTAATTTGGTGTTTGATTGTCACAGACCCTTCTCTCTTCTCGTCTTCCGCAAGTTTAATCGTGATGAAATGGAAATGAAAAATTCTTGATAGCCAAAGGTGATGTATTGAAAGAGCGACGCAGCACCTTAAATCTGCTGCGCTACCTATCTTTCTGTCAAATACTTAGAGCGATGACTGCGTTTTTGGTCAGCTTTTGAAGAAAAATGACGTCTTTTTTTTTTCTACCAAAAACTTATCTGAAAGTTAATGGAGGAGTCATGTTTTATTGTCACATATTTGGTAAAAAAAAACCCTCTTTGTAGGCCATTTCCTTCTCTTTCTCTCTCTCACTTTCTCTCTCTCTCTCTTTCTCTCTTGCATAAACCAAAAGCCTCCTCACCTACAGTCTCAGAGAGCAGCCTTTTCTTAAAGTAGCACCGGTACAACTACGCATCTCTCATTGATAGCACGCCTCTTTTTTTTTTTTTTCTTCTTTTAAGGTTGTGTGAACGTGGCGCACCTCCTCTTCTGGTGCCGGCTGAGTCATTCCGTACCTTCCGTTCTTTACGAATAAAACCACTTCCACTGCTTGCAAAGGACGAATTTTTGTTTTCTCTATTCGATTTGCGCTTACAGCAGATGCTTCAGCATAGCACTAAGATGCTGGGGCTGCGTCTCCCTCTGTCTCGTCGCCTGGGCCTACACGACACGAGCCGCCGCCCCACCTGTGGATTCTTTCTGAGTCCTGCCGCGTTGCCATCGATGGCGTCGCCCACAGCCGACGTCGGCGGTCGCCGTCTGCAGTCCACCTCGCGCGTCGACAGCGCACCTGCAGCACCTCCGCAGGCCCCCGCCTCCGCTGCCCACGCGCACACCACCAGCAAGGTGGGCGATGCTGTGCTCTACAACAGCAACAACAGCGGCAGCAGCCTTCACCCCCAGGGTGGTCAGAGCCCTGTGCCTTTTGGTCGACACATCTCCGCGAATGAACTGGCGATGCCGCAAACGCCGCGGGGGTCGCACCTGTCGGCGCGCAACATCGCCACGGAGGCACTTCAGATGAAGAAGCTGCACCAGGAGCGCGGTGGCAACCCAATGCTGGCGCAGCAGGCCCGTCGTGTGCTCTTCGCGACGACCATTTCCGGCCAGAACGTCGATGCCCGCTCGGTGGCCCTGCTGCTGAACACGGCGGTCTACTTTGGCATGGAGAGCGATGCGCGGGTGGTGCGGGAGTGCATTGACTACTGTCTCAAGAATGATAAGTTCATCTCACTGGATGTGCTGCCCATCGTCGTAACCGCCTGCGCCACGCTGAAGTCGCGCGATGCGCGGGAGGTGATTGAGATGCAGGCCATCAAGGCCACCCGCAACGCTCGCTTTCTCGACGCGAAAGGGGTCACGAACATCATCAGCGCCTTCTCCAAGACAAACATCAACCACGAAAAGATGTACGACCTGCTCTCCCGTCGCGTGCAGAGCCTCATTCGCGTGGGCGAGTTCGAGGCGAGTCACCTGGTGATATTGGCCAACGCCTTTGCGCGTCTGCGCTTCCGTGACCAGTACGTCTTCGGGGCGATCGCGCGGCGGGCCATGTCGCTACGAGAGCGCGTGACAGTGAACGAACTCGTGCCGCTGATTTGTGCCTTCTCCAGGGCAGGACTGAAGGACGCGAAGCTCAGCAAGCGATTCGCCGCCAAGGCGATGGAGTACGTGGACCAGATGAACGCGGAGCAGGTGTCGATGATGTTCCAGGCCTTCGCCCAGTTTGGCATTCGCTACGATCAGCTCTTCGGCGTGCTGACGAACCGCGCCGTGGAGTTGATTGACGAGTTCAACGCGCAGTACATCAGCATCACCCTCGCCGCCTTCCAGCGCATCGGCATCAACAACCCGGAGCTGTTCGACAACTTGGCGGAGCGTGCGCTGGCGGTGGTGCAAGACCACGACGCACGCGATATCTCGTTCACCGTCACCGCCCTCGCCCACTTTGGCCTGAAGGATGAGGAGCTGTTCAAGCGCCTCGCCTCCCACGCCGCGTCCATTGCAGATCAATTTGACGCGATTGGTCTCGTCAACACCATCCACGCCTTCGCCCGAACTTACTTTTTGCAGGAGGACATGGTCGTGGCCCTGTCGGAGCGCAGCGTGTACGTGTGCCGCCACCTCGACTCGAATCAGGCGCGCCGTCTGCTGTGGTCACTCGCGAAGTTCCAGGTGAAGGACCCGCGCATCCTGACGCCGGTCTTCAACCGCTGCCTGGCGCTGCACCAAGACTTCTTTGCAGACCCGATGGGCGGTGAGGAAATCGAAGAGATTTTTGACTTTTTTGGTCCCAACTTCTGCCCTCCGCTGTACCAGCTGTACATGTCTCGTGGCTCGAACATGAGTTAAGAGAGAAAGAAAGAGAGAAAGTGAGAGTGAAGGCCCAGAAAGCCGATGCAATCTTGCACTTTGCTCGCTTTGCAAATCGTTAAGCAGGTGTGGCAATAGGACCGCAGATGTGTGCAACTGTGCGGATGCGTGTGGTTTATAGCAGAACACGTGATTTCGACAGGCAGTGCACAGCTTTCTCTCTTTACTCTCTAACTTTCTTTCTGAGTGTTTGTCAGGGTTTTTCCCCCATTTTTATTTTAATAGTGCCTTGCCGTTTCATCTTCACATCATTTCTTCTTTTTTTGTTGTTTTATATGAGCAGATGGTGTTACCTGCCGTGATGTTCAAACTGATCTTTGTAAAGCCATGGTCACTTTGATTTTGTTGTTTCTTTGTTTGTGTGGTGGTGAGAAGGCTCTTTGGTATCCTCCTGAGCTGCTGGATTGTGTTTTGCTTCACTTTGTTTTTCATCTAAAGAAAGAAACCATTGCTCTCAGAAGTTAAGCAACAACAAAAATAGACAACCGACCTCTAGTAGTTAAAGTCAAAGACTGCTCCAACTTAGCTCTTTCATATTTTAATTATTTATATATGAGGAAGAGTTCAGGCGAGAGAGATTACCGAGAACCTTTCGCAAGCATTGCACTTATTGAGAAGTGTAAAGTAACGCTTTACTGACTCTCGGAGACTTAAAAAACATGATGGTACGTCAGTCCAGCCATTAATGTTCTAACGGTATGTGAATACTGCCGCGATGTGCATTTGTCAACCCTACTCCATATTCTTTTTTCCCAACTCTTTCATCCTTTCTGCTGCAAACTTGTCATCTCAGTCGCATAAATAATCCCACTTTCTTGCTGGAAGTATTTTTGTATCAATTGGATTTGAAGAAAAAAATTTTAGCTTGTTGTCAACGGTCATAGTAAATAATCGCTATGGAGCCTGACAACAACAATAACAACGGCAGCGAGCCAAAGAAGCACGCTTCCGTTCGTCAGCTGCTACGGCAACAGCGTGAGCTTCAGGAGAAGCGCAAGTTTGGCCTTGCCCCTCTCGCCGTCGATACGGAGACGCACCAAGAGATCAGTCCGAACATTCCGGAGTTTATCTCCCGCGCGCCGTGGTACTACGGCGCCTCCGGACCCACCTTAGCCCATCAACGCAAGCAGGATGGCACGGCCAGCGGCGGCGGCGAGGGCGGTGCCTCCGACGAGATCCTGCACGACTCCGTTGATCGAATTGTGGTGAAGGGCCAGGCGACTCGCTTCGTCGCCGGCGCCTGCCGCAACTGCGGCTCCCGCACGCACAAAACCCACGAGTGCTTCCAAGCCAAGAAGAAGGTGGGCAGCGTGTACACTAACAAAGTCACCGGGGTAGACCTCGAGACGCAGCAGGCGGCGAAGACCTACGCGCAGAAGCGCGATCGCTTTGTCGGCGAGGTTGGCGTGGACCTGATGCGCGGGGTGCGGCAGGAAGGCAGTGATGCTACCACGTCCGCGGAGACAGGGGAAGGGGACACGAGTAATGTCTGCGGTGGCCCTGCGGCGAAGCTGCATCGACCCGAAGACATCTTCGCCGCGCGCACCCCGCAGCATGGTGGAGTGGAAGTGAAGGAGCTGCCGAAGTACCTGCACAACCTGGATCAGCACGACGGGCTCTTCTTCGACCCCAAAACAGGCTCGATGCGGGCGAACCCAAACGTGGAGGACAGCACAAAAACCTTCCAGGGCGACCTCGAGCGCTATCGCTCCGGGGACTACTACAACTACGTAGAGTCGCAGTACCGCTTTCTCACAGGGCAGTCCCGGTCCTTCGTCGACTTTGAGTTCGACGAGACGATGCGCCGTGCCCGGAAGGCGGAGGAGGGCGGTGGCGTGAGTGCGGACACGGCCGCCGAGGTGGCGGAGGCGAAGCCGGAGACGGCGCAGGATGTGCTGCTCCGCTCTCTCTACGGAGCAGGGCGACCTGTCCCGGCGACGGAGACGCTGACGGACGCCACCGATGGGACGACGGAGACCAAGATCGACAGCGTGGCGAACACCGCACCTCCTGAAGCTCCCGCTGATGCTCCAGTTCCATCATCCTCATCACCGCCTCTTTCAAAGTCCGCTGCTGCGACTGCCGATGCTGCGCCGCTCGCCCCTGCGGCTGGCAGCTCATTGATTCAAGCGGCAGCAATTGCGTGGCTGCCGACGCGCAACGGACACGCCGCCGTGTACGGCAGCTACTTCGATCCCGTGAGCTTCGAATGGGGTTATTCGTGCTGCAAAGCGACGGCGAAAGACGCCCCTGGCTGCTCGAAAAAATAGAGGCAGATCGTATTTGGTAAGAAGAAAAAAAATGACTACAAAGGGCTGATTTAGCTTTGTTGTTTTACTATTTGATATAACCTTGAGTTTTTTTTTTTTAAACTGCTTTTAAAAACATCGTAAGAGATCAGAAAATAATGGAAAAGAAAGCGCCGGGCTCGTTTAGAGTTGAAACGGAAACTTTTTTAGTGGTTTTTAGCATAGACCCTGTGGAACTTCCAATTAATCTGCAACTGATGTAATCGCCTCAAGCTGCGATGTTGCTATCAAATTGACGTGTCCCGGCGAAGACAATAACATTTTGCCTGACAAAAAAGCAAGCAAGTCCGTATTAGTATCTCTTCGATCACTCTCTTTTTATTTTTATTATTATTATTATTATTTACTTTCCCACAAAGGAACTTGTCTATCTGAGAGTGTGCTCACCATTGCGCATCCCAGTCGCGACTATCTACCAATTTGTTTTTCTCTCGCTTCTCAAGTTAGCAAACAATAAAGCATCTTAAGCTAGGCAAAGCTTTAGAATTGTCGTGTGTCATCTTCTTTTCTGTTTCGCCTATTTGCACCACCAATGTCCGCCTCTTCCTCAGCTGAGAAGACGCCGGCGGCCGCCATCGCCTCCTCCGAAAACGCGCTGCTGAAGCGCTTCGTCGAGGATCAGACCGGCTCCGCGGTGCCGTGGCTCTCCGTCGAACTCGCACGTCGCCGCATCAGCCGCTACCTGCAGCCCACCATCGTAATCAAAGGCCGTCCCCTGCCGAACACGGAGGTGCAGACGTACTACAAGTGTGACCACATGCGGCGCAGCGGGTCGTACAAGGAGCGCGGTGCGGTGAACGCGCTGCTCTGCCTCTCGAAGGAGAAGCGCGAAAAGGGCGTCATTGCGGCCTCTGCGGGCAACCACGCGCAGGCCCTCGCCTACCACGGTGGCCTGCTGGGCGTCCCGGTGGTGGTCGTCATGCCACTCAGTGCCCCCATTGTGAAGCGCCAGAACTGCATCAACTTCGGCGCGAAAGTTGTCCTGTACGGCAAAGACTTCAGCGAGGCAAAGGACGAGGCCTTTCGCATCGCGGAGAAGCAGAATTTGACCTACGTGAACGGCTACGATGACCAGGACGTGATCGCCGGCGCCGGCACCTGCGGGCTTGAGATTTTGGATCAGATGCCGGACGTGGATGCGATTGTGGTGCCCGTCGGCGGTGGTGGTCTCCTGGGCGGCATTGCCCTTGCCGTGAAGAAGCTGAACCCGAATGTGATGCTGATCGGCGTGGAGTCAGAGCGTTGCCCCGATGTGACGGAGGCGCTGAAGGTTGGCAAGCCCATCTACACGCCGGTGGGGGCCGGTGGCACGGTGGCGGACGGTCTCGCCGTGAACGTCGTCGGCACGAACACCTTCCAGCTCATCCGCGACTTTGTGGACGAGGTCATCACCGTGCCGGAGTCGGACATCACCCGCGCCATCCTGCACCTGCTCGAGGTGGAGAAGATGATGGTGGAGGGCGGTGGGGCAACCGGTCTGGCCGCCATCATGGCAGGCAAGCTCGATGACAAGTTGAAGGGCAAGAAGGTCGTGACGGTCATCACGGGTGGTAACATCGACATCACCGTGCTCGGCCGCGTCATCAACCACGGCCTCTACGCCTCGGGGCGGCTGCACATGTTCGACGTGGCGATCTCAAACCGCGTGGGTGGGCTGGCAGCCTTCATGACGGCCCTCGCGAGGACCGGCGCGTCCGTGAAGGCGGTCTCTCAGGAGACGCCGCTGGTGAACGACATCAACGTGACGACGTTGCACATGGAGGTGGAGACGATGGACAACGAGCACTGGGAGAACGTGGTGAAGATGATGAAGGAGTCTGGCTTTACGCTGAAGCCTTTCAACGGACAGAAGTACAACGACGTGGACCTCTCGAAGTTGTAAAAACGGAACAAAGAAGCTTCACAAAAAAGAATAAAGAAAAACTTAAACCAAACTTCAACGATGGCAAAAGAAAAAAGAAAAAAGAGAGAGTTTGAGAGGAGCGCGAGGAATAACACTTTCTTGTTTGGACTCTCTCTCTCTTTCTTTTTGTCATCCGAGGCCACACACACACACACACACACACTATGGCAGAACCGCACAGAGTGGCACAGACAAGCTGGCTGGGGGAGGAACTGCGTGTACTTCTGTTTATTTTTGTAAAGCTTCTTCTCGCTCGTGGCCTACGCTGAGCTGTCGATGTGTTGAAGTTGTCACGTCGGCTTCTGCACGGGGCGGCGTAGCGGCTCAGCACGAGTGTCATAGACTTAAAGAGGGAAGCTGGTGTGAAACAGGTTGCGCTTTGTGCACCTTCCTTTCTCTCGCTGCTTGGCTAGTGAAGAGGGCTTGCGTGCTTCTTCTTTACAAATACCCGGCAAAAATGTGATTTGAAAAGAATTTTCTGTTGTTTTCCCCCTAAAGATTTTTTTAGCGACGAAGTGGAACTATAAAAGATCTTAAGCGTACGTCTTTACCTGCATTCACGAATGCGTAATTTTTCTTATTGATTTGCTTTCTTGCTCTTGCTATCGCATAAAGGCTTTCTCCTCTGCGCGAGCATTGCTTTGCAATCTACGTGATTTGCCTACTTATTTTCTCATTTCCTTTTTTTTTCCTTTTCTTTCTCCTTCGATTTTCGATCACGATAATCGTAGCGCTTAGCGTTTTTCTTTCATGAAACTTTTTTGACTCATTACGTATCGCGTCTGTTGTAGCCTAAGCCAACTGTTCTCTTTTGATCCTTTTTGATCTTTTGTTTGTTCTTTTCTGTGTGTGATATCAAAAGTGCGTGCTAACGCACGCATTTGCCAGCGGCAGAGGCGTGACATTCCTGTGATGTCGCAGACTTACTGCACGATAAGTAAAGCAACCTTTTTTTCTTCTTACCTTTTTAACGATCTAATTAATTCGCGTTGAGAAAAGACACAACCCTCAAAAAAAAAAGACGACGTTAAAAATTTGAATCTTTCTGTGGGATTCTTCGAATCAAGGTGTAACTTTCACTATATCATCGCTGAGTCGACTCCAAACCAACAATTTAGCTTTTAGGAAGGCCAAAGTACTCTTGAAGTCTCTTTCATAAAACTTGCGTGTTAGAGGAACCTAAGCACCTGGTTTTCCCCCTTCAATTATTTGATTTACATCTCAACTTTCTCTTCGTTGCCTCCCTTTCTCACTCACCTGCAAACGTTCGTGCACGTCTATATATCTTTTTTTTTTTTACGGTGTAATCGNNNNAACGTTGTTGAGAGGGTAACACACCGCATCTCTTCAGGGCAACCTCGCTTGCAAGAGCGACCTCACGAAAAGCATATTTTCTCTCTCTCTTTTTTTTTTTTTTAGGTGAGCGTGTCTGTCGTGTTTTCAGTAACACTGACCACTCACATATTTGCATCGTAAGCAAACGCGTGTGCAGATTATACAGACACACGCAACCACTTGTTGTCTACTTTTTCTTTGGATTTTAGCTCTGTTGCTGCATCAGGGGACGCGTCGACAACATCGGCGCCTACAAATAGAATTTTTAATTTGCGGTGGATTGTTCTTTTACTTTTTTCTCTCTCTCTCTCTCTCTCTCTTAGATTGCCGCGTGTCGCGATGTTTGTGTATCTTAGCAAGCGCATTGCCATGCCCAATGGGGTGAAGGTGGCGGCCATCGCGTGGAGCGAGGAACAGGGCTGGCTGGCTTGCGGTGGCGACAAAGGTCTTTTAAAGGTTTTAAAAGTAGATGGCGGGCCACAGGGGCAGAAGTCGGGCGGCCTTTCCTCCAACCAAACCCTCGAAGGCCACGACAGCACGGTGGACCTCGTCACGTGGAATCAGCAGTACTGCAAGCTCACCAGCAGCGACGTTAGCGGCCGCATCATCGTCTGGATGCTGCACAAGGGGATGTGGTTTGAGGAGATGGTCAACAATCGCAACTCCAGCCGCGTCGTCGACCTCAGCTGGAATCCGGTGGGAACGAAGATCTGCATTGCGTACGAGGACGGCGCCGTGATTGTGGGAGGGGTGGAGGGCAGCCGGTACTGGGGGCGGGAGCTCCCGTACGAGCTTGCCAAGGTGTGCTGGAGTGCCGACGGCCTCTTCATCCTTTTCGGTACCTCGAAGGGCGACGTCTTCGTACACGACGCCGCCAGCGGCACGCAGCTCAGCCAGGTCAGTATTCAGTGCGAGGAGAAGGAGCCGAAGAGCCGGCTGGCAGGACTGGCGTGGAGCGCGGCGTGGGTGGAGCGGCCGGAGCCGCTGGCGACCCTGTGCGCCTGCTACACTTCTGGCCGCATGCAGCTGATGGACAGCATCGGCGATGAGAAACCTTTCATTATGGACAGCGGCATCCCCGTGCAGTTTGTCGCCTGGAACCCGCAAGGCACCGTGCTGGCGGTGTCCGCCATGACCCCAACGGCCACCACCGACGCGTCGGTCATCGTCACGCAGTTTTTCAGCAACGAGGGCATTCACCTGCGCACGCTGCGCGTGGCTGGGAAGCAGTGTGGCGGCATCACCTGGGAGGGCGGCGGCCTGCGCGTGGCCATCGCCGTGGACTCCTCTGTCTACTTCGCGAACGTGCGGCCCGATTACAAGTACTGCTACTTCAAGCAAACCGTCGTCTTCTCCTTTACCGTACCGGACAAGGTGGAGGAGAGCGTCATGTTCTGGAATGTGAACTCGAACGAGCGCTGGACGAAGAGCATCCGCGGCCTGCAGTACCTCAACGCGTGCGGGGACACCTGCGTGCTGATCTGCCGCCCCGACGACAACCAGCAGCAGTCGATGATCCAGCTTGTGAACAACATTGGCAGCCCGCTCGAGACCCGCTTCATCGATCTGGAGCCCTACACGTACGACATGAACTCCTCGCACGTGGTGTGCTGCGGGGATGAGAACATCTACCTCTGGCAGTTTCGCGATCCGAACGCCGCCGTGGATGCGCTGGACCCCATCTCGATGCAGGCAAGCCGCTCCGAGAGCCGTGAACGCATCATCCACGTCGACGACATCGTGCGCGGTGACACGGAGGCCACGATGAAGGCGCGCTCGGCCCTCACGAACGATCTCATCTGCGCCGTCTGCCTCAGCGAGGATTACATGTACGTCTCGCGGGAGTCCGGCACCCTGCACATCTACCAGCTGGAGCCACTGCAGCTCGTGGCCAAAGCGATCCTGCCCTCGCGTGCGCAGTCGATGGCCGCGAACTGCGACTCCACACAACTCGCCGTTATTGATCTGGGTGGGATTATGAACGTGTACAAGACGGAGAAGGAGCGCTTTTCGCTCGTGCCGCGCAAGGCGGAGGTCATCGAGGGCATTGAGCGAAAGGATGTCTGGAACTTCCGGTGGGCCAGCGATGACCCCCACCGCTTCGCCGTGATGGAGAAGACGCGCATGTTCGTCTACGACCACGGCGTCCCCGAGGAGCCGGTGCAGTCGTGCGCCAACCTGTGCAAGTTCAAAAATCTAAAGATTCGCGCGCTGCAGTTCGACGAGCTGCTGCTGGACCCGGAGCGACCCCGCAAGGACTACGTGGTGGACTTCGAGGCGCAGCTGCTGCGCGATATGCAAGGGGTGCTGCGCGACGGCACCATCAAGGCCGCCTACGAGTTCGCGGAGCAGCACAGCCAGACGAAGCTGTGGGCGCTGCTGGCCGAGCACGCCCTCTTCCAGCTCGACTTCACCTACGCCGAGGTCGCGTTCATCCACTGCAAGGACTACCCGGCGATCCAGTTCGTCAAGCGCGTCCGCGGCCTCGACGACCCGAAGAAGCAGCTGGCGGAGGTCAACGCGTACTACCACCGCTTCGACGAGGCGGAGCGGCTGTACAAGGACGCCGACCGCAAGGACCTGGCGCTGGACCTGCGCTACCGACTGGGTGATTGGTTCGGCGTGGTGCGCCTGGTGCAGGAGGGCGGCGGCGACGAGGCGCTCCTCTTTCAGGCGTGGGAGAACATCGGCGACCACTACGCGGACCGCCAGAAGTGGACGAAGGCGTCGCAGTACTACACCCAGTGCCGCCACTACCGCAAGCTGGCCCGCGTCTTCTACATCATCGAGGATTACGAGATGCTGACGCAGCTCATCTCGATGGCCGAGCACGACAAGGAGCTGATGCTGTCACTCGGCAGCATGCTGCTGACGGTGGGGATGGCCGAGGAGGCCGCGGAGGCCTTCGTGGCCGCCGGTGAGCCGCGCCTCGCGGTGGATGGCTGCGTGCAGGTGAACATGTGGAACCGCGCCATCAGCCTCGCAGAGGAGCACCACCTGGAGGATGTGGGCCAGCTCTTGGACAAGTACGCGAAGTACCTCATCCAGCGGGAGCGCCTGACGGAGGCGATCGAGTTGTACCGCAAAGCCGGCAAGCACGATGAGGCCGCCACGCTGCTCGCGAAGCTGGGCCGCCGCGCGGCGCTGACGGACCCGCTCAAGGCGAAGAAGTTCTACGTGCTCTCCGCCCTCGAAGTCCAGAAGTACCGCACAACGGCCATTAATCTGAACCGAGACGGCGCGGAGGTGGTGTCGGAGATGCTGAACAAAGACCGCAGCGCCGTGTCGGAGCGCACGCTCGACGCCGCCTGGCGCGGCGCCGAGGCTTTCCACTTTTTCCTCATGTGCCAGCAGCAGATTTTGGACAAAAACTTCAAGGTCGCCCTCGTCCTTGCGATGCGGCTAGTCGAGTACGATGACCTTGTCGCGCCGGTGGACGCGTACAGCCTCATCGCCCTCACGGCGTACCTCGCGAAGAACTTTGGGGTCTGCAGCAAGGCTTTTGCGCGGCTGGAGAACGCGGAGCGCAACGATCAGACCGGCGGCGGCAACGGAGGTGGGGCGGCGGCGGCGGTGCAGCTGGAGAACTTCTCAATGGACTTGGATGTCACACAACGCACGATGGCGCACACGAGCGCAGGCACGATGACCGGTGGCGGCTCCTCGACCGCAGGCGGCGGCGGCGGCTCCGCGCTCTCCGGCACGACGACGTCGCTGCAGCTGACGAACCCTGGCAAAGGCGTTACACGCACCGCGGCGCTTACGTACCCCACGGTGAGCCTGTGCGACCCGCCACGGCGCTTTGCGGAGCTGGCGATGCGCATTTTCATGGCCCACCCCCCGCTCGACACCTCCGTCGACTCCATTCCCTGTCCGACCTGTGGTAGCTTCAATAAGGAGTGGGCCCAGCAGTGTGTGAAATGCCAGCAGCCGTTTAGCACCTGCATCGTCAGCGGCAGCGCGATTGTGGCGGAGGAGGAGGCCTGGCAGTGCCCGGTGTGCCACCGCAAGGCGGTGGAGTCGCTGATGGACAAGTATCGCAACTGCCCGCTGTGCCACACTCCGAAGCGGGGTCGCACTCGCCGCGCCATCTAAAGCAAAGGAAAACTCTCTGCTGTTGTTTGTCTATGGTCTTGATGTGGGAAAGGCTCTTTGATGGTTTCTTTTTTTTTGCCAGAAACTCAACATGTTATAAATGAGTTACCACAGATTGTTGTTTTTCAAAATTTTTGTTTTCACCTATTTATGTACGCTGATGTATAGTTTGTTTTTAAATCTTGACAGGTCCCTTTTTTTCTATGCCATCAGCTGTGTACGTGCGGTGGAGTCATGCCAGAATAGACGACATCCACGCTGCAGTGTTATGTACACACGGACAACCGCATTGCCTTGTTTTCCCCATGTGAAATAAACAGAAGAAAGGTTGTATTGCTTTACATTAGACAATATTTTATTTTGAGAACTCAATTTTTACGCAAAACATCAAAAAAAATTGAAGGCTGCTTTTCTTCTCCCTTTTCTTATCCGGAAATAAACATTGGCAATGCTTTCATTGCGAAGTCGTGCAAGACAAACTAAGCTCTCGTCGAAACACATACGCTGTTCATGTGTTTAACACCAATACCTCTTTTCTAGCATGTTTTCACTGTAAAACACACGAGCAAGGTGTTGTTGGCACCGTGCGTTCCACCTGTGCTGTGTTTTGTTTTTGTAGCAGCATACGCTTGGGTACAACTTTGACCGATCGGAACAATGAATAAAACACTCAAACCTCTCTCTTCCTCAAAATTCTTTTTTTTTATAGAACTACAGGTAGCAAACCTGTTTCGTGGTCTTCAGTACACACTTGGCAGTCAAAACAATTTGAAGATCTCGCGAGAGGGCTTGTGGCTCACGCAAACCCCTTGGATAGGTTGTCGTTCAGTGACAACTTAAAAAAAAAAAAAACTTTTTTTTCGGTGCGTCGAAGATGTTCCGACACACCGCCCGCCGCCTCTCGAGTCTCTCCAGCTTCACCGGTGTGGAGGTGGACCCGTACACCGCGAAGTCGGCCTTCCTCTTCGGCTTCATCGCTTCCGTTGGGTTTCTCTCTGTCTACTCGGTCAAGGAAACGAAGAAGGCGGGTCCGATCGAGCTTCCACCGGAGCTGGAGGCGCAGCGGCAGCGCCACAACGACCCCCGTCGTCCTCCGTGGCCGCTGCTGCATCAGCGTGTGGTACTGCTGCGCGAAGGCAAAGGCGCACCAGAGGACATTGCTCTTATGTGGGAGCAGACGAAGCACTACTACCCGGCCGACTGGCTGATCCCGCTCGAGCTCACACAGGTCCTCAAGTACTCGAGTGGAAAGTACCTGCAGACCTACGTGGCGGACCCGGATGAGATGCGGAAGGAGGTGTTGATGCAGCTCCTCAACGTGAAATATGGCCGGGTGTCGGACCCGAATGGCGGCCGCGTGAACAAGGACGTGGAGGAGATTATCTCGATGGCGGTGGACGACTTAGAGCACATGGACCTTAACCCAACCGCAGACGCCGTGCTGATTCCGACGCACACGTAGGCATCAACCTCAAGAATATAACATATAATTTGCCTCTTTTTGTTCATTTGTGAATGCAACAGGTGCGCTTAAAGCGCAGAGCGCAGTCACCTTGCTCTTTCTCTTTTCTCTCTTACAGATCCTTTCTTTTTTTCTCTACTCGCTACCGCATGACTTTTCGCTCTTTTTTCCCTCACAGGGTTGCGCACACGTACGTGCCTTGCTATCGTTTTTATTGTTAGTTGTGGAAGTTGTCGTGAACCAAATGAGATTGTTGTTGTTGTCCTTCTGGCGCACAAGCGTCACTGCGAGCGTAGTAAAGAACTCATACAAATGCTTCCATTATTTAAAAGCTTTCTGGATTGCCTACGGTGCTCTTACCATTCATGATAGACGTTGCGCTTGTACGCGCATGTGCTTCTATCTTCTACTGTTGTTGTTTTTGAAGAAAAAAAGCTTGTTGGTTTCGCCAAACGTAAGATAATGCTTTTGACACGATGATTAAAAGGAAGAGTCTGTCACAGACGTGTGTCTGTGTAGATAAATAGCAGAGTTTCCCCATTTAAGCTGCCCTATTCTCAATATTCTTCTCATTTACTATCGTTTTTTCCTTTCCCCCTCAATTTGGCCTCCTCAACATAATAATAATTCACTGCTTTTATAACACTGATCAGCAGTTCCTTTTTGCCTCCATTGTTTCTTTTCTTTATCCAAGCTTGTATCGAATTAGTGACTTTCTGCCTCCTGCACCGCGACACTCTTCTTTTATTTCCCTCTTTTTTATCATTCCCACCTCTTCTCCACACTCACTTCCTCCTTTTTTTTTTCTCTTCACCCTCTAAACTCGAACATTGTAAACATGCCTCCGAAGAAGGCCGCACCCAAGCCAGCAGCGAAGAAGGCGGCGCCGAAGGCTGCGGCAGCAAAGAAGGCACCCGCTCCCGCCCCCAAGAAGGCCGCACCAAAGAAGGCGGCACCCAAGGCGGCGAAGGCAGCGCCAAAGAAGGCTTCACCGAAAGCGGCTAAGGCAGCGAGTAAGCCGGCTGCGAAGAAAGCAGCAGCAGCAGCTGCGGCAGCAGCGGTGTCCACACCTGCCCCTGCCCCCACCCCTGTCTCCACACCCGCTGCCGCGGCGAAGAGTGTGCCGGATAAGCTGATCAAGAAGGGCAAGGGTGTGGTGGATCCGTACTTTGCCAAAGCCGCCACCTGCCGCGTGGTCGAGGACGACGGCATGGTGTGGCAGTGCACGCTGAACCAAACCAACGTCGGCGACAACAACAATAAGTTTTACGTTATTCAGCTGCTGCAGGATGAGACGGCGCCGTTCTTTTACGTCTTCACCCGCTGGGGGCGTGTCGGCGTTCCAGGCCAGCAGGCAACGGAGAGCATTGCGAGTTTAGTGGCGGCTAAAAGCGCCTTTCGCTCAAAGTTCTCGTCCAAGACGAGCAACCAATTCGGCACGACCAACTTTGTGAAGAAGCAGGGGAAGTATCAGCTGATGGACATCGACTACGGTGAGGACAGCGACGACGAGGCGTCGGCAGACGAGGACGCACCGGGCGGGGCGAAGAAGAAGGCCAAGACGGAGTCCAACGCACCGCCCAAGTCGAAACTGCCAAAGGAGGTGCAGGACTTGGTTCACATGATCAGCAGCCACAGCGCGATGTCTTCGACGCTGCGCGAGCTGGAGATCGACACGAAGCGCATGCCGCTTGGCAAGATCTCCAAGGAGCAGATTAAAAACGCCTACGGTGCACTGCAGAAGATTGAGGCAGAGTTGAAGAAGAAAAAGCCAAACGTGGAGGCCGCCACGAGTGAGTTCTACACCCTCATCCCGCACGACTTCGGCTTCCGTCGTCCTCCGCTGATTAACACGGTAGCCATGCTGAAGGACAAGATCAACATGCTCGACACGCTCTCGCAGTTGGAGGTGAGCACGAACCTGCTGAGCCGCGCGCCGGCGCCGGAGGAGAACCCGCTGGACAAGACGTACGCGGCCCTGGACTGCGAGCTCCGTCCCCTCGCGCGCGACGATGCCGAATTCCAGCTTGTAGAGGAGTACGCGCGCAACATCACCGGCTCCACGCACAACTCCTACACGTTGCACGTCGACACCGTCTTCAAGGTGCACCGCAAGGGAGAGTCGGACCGCTACGAGGCGTTCTCGGCCCCGATTGGCAACAAGCAGATGCTCTGGCACGGCAGCCGCACGACGAACTACGTGGGTATCCTCTCACAGGGTCTGCGGATTGCGCCAAAGGAGGCGCCGTGCACGGGTTACATGTTTGGCAAGGGCATCTACCTGGCCGATACGTGCACCAAGTCGGCGAATTACTGCTGCACCTCGCGGGCAAACAACAACGGGCTGATGCTGCTGTGCGAGGCGGCGCTGGGGAAGCAGAAGGAGTACAAAAGCTCGTGCTACATGGAGAAAGCGCAGGACGGGTACCACTCCACCAAAGGTGTGGGCCGCATGCACCCGGACCCGAAGGAAGCGACGACGGTGGACGACGTGCTGTGGCCAAAGGGGCACATGGTGACGGAGACGGCACCGGACCTGTGCCTTCTGTACCCGGAGTACATTGTGTACGATGTGGCGCAGGTGCGGATGCGCTACTTGATCAAGATGCGCTTCGACTACAAGCGGTAAGCTGTCGATGTTGGGTGTTGAGCGCTGTCCACCTCTTTTTAGTATGTTCGCTCTTTGTAGTCGATGATTTTTGCATTTACCTTTTTATCATTTTCCACGCTTGCGCTATGAACATTTTTTTTCTGGCATTTTTGTTGCTTCTTGTGCAGCATCGATTCCGCAGACTTCCTTTTAATTTCAATCTCTTAATTGGCCATTTTTCTACCTTTTCTTCTTTCCTCTATGCGGTGCTACTGCCCGCGCACTCACACAAAAACGATAAGCATTTCTCTCTTCCCCTTCTTGATTCGCATTTCCCAGATGAACGCATCAGCGAGTGAACGTTCGTGTTTCCGCAGCTTCCAAGCATTTTTTTTTCTGTGTTTTATTGCGTGTTTGCCTCCTTGCATCAAGCGCTTTGTTTCTTTTCTTTTTTTTTTCCTTAATTTCCGTTGCCTGATGACGGAGCCGCGCTATGCAAACGCAAGAAGTACAACATGTGGCAGCACGTTTTGGAAAGTATGCGCAAACATTATGTAAACTATTTCTTTTACTGTGTTCTTCTCTTACGTGTTTCCGTGTGTTTACATTCTTTGTTGTGGTTTTTTTTATATGTTTTACATTATCATTTTTCATTTTGCTATCGGTAAACCTTCACCCTGTCACGCACCCAAATACCAATACTGTCTTAGATAAGCGAACAAACTCACTGCTCGATGCATCCCATCTTCGGGCGAAAAGGTACCAAAAAAAAAGGTAGTTTTTTGCCTTCAGATCTACTGCGCGCCGCCATTTATGACTTAATGAAAAAGAAAGCGGATCGTGTGTTGACTCACAAAGAAGAAACAGCCGCTTTCTATATCAAATACACAAAAGCTTTCCAGGAATCGATGAGTCTCTCTTAAATGAATTGACATCTTTTATTCGTGCGTAGAGCAACCTTTGCTCCTTAACTCTCTCTTTTCTCTCCCGTCCAGAATCGTCAGCTTTGCTTCTCTATTTGCCTCCTTTAATCTTCTCTCTCTCTCTTGCTCACAAACGATAGGCAGCGGACGACATCAGATTGTGGAGGCACTATTCAACTCATCATTCATATTGCTGGCTACAAATCTTTTGTTTTTAAAGGTTCCTTGAATCGCCTCTCTCGTTCATGACCTCTTTGGTTTTGCGCCGCGACCTCTCTCTCGAGGTGCCGAAGCTTCTCGTTGCGGCGGTGCAGCCGTATCAGACGCTCGCCGGACCCGCCCTCACCACCTCCTTTCTCCACCAACCCGAGTTGCTGCCCTTTCAAGCCGCCCCCTTCCACCAAGCCGCCATCGCACCTCTGTACTTCCACACCCTCCTGCACACCCTCGCCGAGTTCGCGGAGACGCCGCGAACGGTGCAGCACAGTCATGTGAAGCAGCAGCACGCCCCGAAGGCGGACTTCTGGGATGCCGTCGGTACGCTGAACTGTTTCTACTATTCGGCACAGCACCTTTCGGCACCGCCGGCTTTTGGTGCGGTGCAGCAGCGCAGAAGAAGCGCAGTGCACGACCGTGCGTCTGGTGGGGAGAGGCGGGCGGCGCAGCATCCGGCGATGGGGGCGGTGGAACTCGTTCGCCCCTCCCACCGCAGGGAGAGCGACGTCAAGCTCACCCTCTTTGACAGCAACCACCAGGCGATTGCGTCGATGCTCATGACGGGACCGAAAAAAGAGGGGCCGCGTGCGTCGCCTGACGACGCGCCCGCCCACCCCAACACCACCGCCAGTGCTGGTAGCAACGGTGCGGAGTATCGTGATGGCTCTCCCCGGACTGCCACGATTCCAGCCGCATCGCGGCGCACCCCTCTCCCCTACGAAGCGCCCCCCACCACATCCTCCGAATACGCAACGGGCGGACTTGACGGCGCGGCAGACGTGGCAATGCCGTCTGCCATTGTTGTGGGCGGCACGCGGGTGTTCGGTGGACTCTACGGCGGCGTTGTGGTGATGAAGGACGGCGGGGGCTACGCGCACCGGGCGTTTTACTGGACCGACGACGATGACCACGACGTCGTGACGGCGGAGCAGCGCAGCGCAACGCCCACGCCTGCGCCAAGCCAGGCCTCACCCGTCACAGCTGGAGAAACGGCGAAGGGTAGCAAGGACGAGGAAGAAATGAAGCGAAAGCATGAAAAACTTACGGCGAGGAAAGTGGATGAGACCCGCCTCTCCTTCGCCTCTCCGACCGTGATGCCGCCGTGGGTGCTGTACGATGCAGTGCAGCGTTTCTTCGCGGTGCTGCACGACTCCGGCTTCTTTGGCAGCCACCCCGACATCGCGGCGACGGACGGCTGGCGACTTGTCTCGCACCACGTCGTGCAGGTGGCAGATGCGGTGATGGGCCGGCCGTGCGAGATTGTCAGTGCGCTGCCGCGGGTGGACCCGCAGTACCGCCTGCCGCCGTGGCGCACACAGCTCGGCTTGCCCGTGCTTGGCAGCGGCTCTGTCCCGTGCGTGTCGCTGCGGTGTGAGGTGCGCCAGGATGGGCAGCTGATGTCTACTGGTGTCTACTTTTTCTGTCGTTTTGCGGAGCAAGCCGCTGAGTGAGGAAGGATGCAAAAGCATCATTGTCGAATAAAGGAAGACGCAGACTTGTCAGTCTCTGAGATCGTTACCTCCTTTTTTAAAATATCTTTTACCCTTTTCTGTCACAATACCATTTGCACTACAAAGTGGTCTACCTCTGACTTGCTTTGTGGGCTACATGATTTCAGGCTGTTCACATAACTTAACACGAACATTTCGGTATACATAGTAGTGATCACGTCAAAGAAAAGGTGACGAAGCGAAGTGCTACGAGTTTCTTCAACTGAGTTGCGTTGGCTCAGAAAAATTAGGAACAGAACTTGACACAGAAAACCACTTGTTTCATAAAGCAATTTTTCGCAAAACATCTAAAACCGAAAGCCATTCCAGCTGTCTCATATATAATATGGGTTCCATGTGTAGCTGTGATATTTCTAATCTGAATTGAGAGACTTAGTAGTGAGGCGTAGCACTCAAAACTTTTTGCCTTCTTTATCTTTACCTCTCTCCCTCTCTCTCTCTTTGTTTTTGTTGATGTTAACATTAATTTCGGACCTTCTGCGCTATTTTGCGCCTGACACGGCGACACAACTTGTCTCTAACGTATAGAGTGCATCTCTTGTTGTCACTTCAAAGTACGTTAAGAGTTCCTCTTTCTACCTTCCCTTCCTTTTTTTTTTTGTATAACGTTTTAGCTCTTTGGCGCTTTTCAGTTGCTTGTTCTCCCCGTTGCTTCTTGTTTTAAAACTAATTGTTGTCTCTCTAGTCTCCTATGAAACAACATCATTATAGATTTAGTACTCGCTAAAGAACGCAAGTTCACCGCCCTTTATTTTCCGAGGTGATACGTCGAGAAGCTCTGTAATCCTCGATTAGGTGTGAAGCTTTTTTTTTTTCTGTGTAAAGGCTTTTTCATTTTATTACTATCACCATTATTTTTGCACACTTCGTTGCTTCTGAAACGAAACTGGATCTTGAAGGCGCACGCTAATACTCTACGCCTCTCATTTTCCTTTTTTTTGGTACCCATTAAGCCGCGCTGTTTTTTCTTCATCTTCAGTCAAAACAATTAATTTACAACAGGCTCAATCGTTGATCCGGCTTTTCGACTCTTAAATTATCTTTTTTTTTCAGCACCTAATTGTTAAAGAAAGACCTGTTCACGTTGACCGTTTAAGCACATTGAAAAGGTAATTTTAAGCTTTTTCTCTTGTCGTCCTCCTCCTTGTCAATAAGGAGGTGTAACAAAACTCTTTTTTACTCGCATAAGTTTTTTCATTTTTCTCTCTCGCTCGTCCTTTCCGCCGCTGTCTACTGTATTCCCCGTCTATATATTCGTGCTTTCATTTGGCTACTCTGGTCCTTCTCTGCTCCGCGGTTTGTTTCCTTTTTTTCCTCTGTTCGCCGCTTCCATTTCTTTTCCCCTCTCTCTCTCTTTTCCGCACAATTTAATTTTCTCTTCTTTTCCTCTAGCCATGCCGAAACCGAAGAAAGGCGGCGGTCGCGGCACCGTTGTGAAGAATCTGTGGGATATCTCAGAACTGCAAGCGACGCCGCCGCAGAGCTACTACGTACGCCCTGCGCACTCGACCCCGGCACAGCGCCACCCACGACCCGTGCGACACGTCAACACGGCGGTGTTGAAGCGTGCTTTTATGCTGCAGAACTTTCAGTTCATCCTTCGCGGTGACCTGCTCACGATTACGTCGACGCAAGGCCTGCCGCAGGGCCAGCGAAAGCTGATTGAGTGCATCCAGTCCAGCGACAACATCGTCCCGTGGGAGACGGTGCACTCGCTGGTGATGCGGACCACCCCGGACGAGTTTCAGTGTCCGATCTGTATGGAGATGCCCGTCGCCCCGCGCATTACGGAGTGCGGCCACGTCTACTGCCTGCCCTGCATTTTGCAGTACATGAGCCGACAGAAGGCCGCGGGGGCGCCGCGGACGTGTCCGATGTGTCATGAGCAGCTCACCCTCTACACCCTACGGCCCTGCGTGCTGCAGCCAGTCCAGCCGCTACAGGTCGGGATGCAGGCACGCTTTGACCTCTTCCGGCGGCAGCGCACCTCGTGCGTGTTGCGCCGCTACGACGACCCGTTCTTTGCGCAGGCCCACCCATCGATGGGAGAGGCTGGTGGGGCGGGCAAGCCGCCCATTGACCTGCCCACCTACATGGAGCCCAGCTCGTACCAGAGCCGCTACGTGATGACGACGCCAACTTACGAGGCGAATCAGCGCTGCGCAGACGGGGCCAGCATCTCGGAGCGGATGCGCGAGTTGGAGCTCGAGGCCGCGGCTCAGCCGCTTTGCGAGTCGGACGCCGAGGTGGAGAAGTTTCTGCTGGAGGCGCTGAACGAAGTGACGAAGGAGCCAAAGGCGTTGGCGCCGTCCATGGTGCGCAACTCCCCTCCCATTGCCCCACGCCCACCCACACACTCCGCCAACAGCAGCTTTCACAACAACAACAACAGCAACGCCGCTGCTAAAGCCGGGCACGACACAGAGGACGACTATCTCGAGCTCTACGCGGAAGGGGAGGGGCAGCCGTTTTACCTGCACATGTTGACGGTGAAGATGCTGAAGCACGACGCGAAGCTGCGCTGCGCCCCGCTACCCGACACCGTCTCCGGTGCCATCGAGGAGATCGTTACGATGGAGCAGACGGAGGAGACGCGGCACATCTACAAAGTCTTCTCACACGTCCCGCTGCACGGCACGATTAAGCTCTGCGTGCTGAACCTCGACGCCACCCTGCTGCCGGAGACCCGGGCGGCTTTTGCGGCGACGGTGCAGAAGATGGCGAACGAGAGGGCGCAGCGCCGCCACCGCGACGACCAGGTTGCCAGCGAGGACGCCTCCTGGAAGCAGTACCTGCAGAAGTACAGCGGACACCAGCGTGGCGGGGGTGGCGGTCACGCCGGCACCTCCAGCTTCTCACCCGACACCGCGCCGTCCGACTTCTCCATCGACACGGAGAGTCTCCCCTACCTGCACCTCCCCTCCACCGGCTCGGCCGGCAGCGACCACGGGCTGCCGCCCAACACACTCGACACGCGGCAGCGCGCCACGAAGCGGCAGGAGCTGCAGCCGCTTCTCGTGGACTCCGTCGCCCCGCGCGATGACCCGGGCGTCGCGACGAACACGGCGGGGGCGGGGGCAGCCGCCTCCTCCTCCGTGCTGCTGACCCCAACGACGAACACGTCGAGCAACAACGGTGGTGGGTGCTGGGGGCAGGGCGGGAGCGCGGCGAAGCTGTTTGCGAAGCACGAAAAGGCAGAGGGCTCGACGTCGACGTGGGGCGGGCACGTCTTCCGCGCTAAGTCGTAAGAAAAAGATCCTCAATAGTTAGAAAATAGCTCGCAAAAGTCACGGAATTAACAAAGACGGAAAAGGGCAAAGACGATGTGTCAGCAACAGGGCTGTGTCGTGGTTGAATTCTCATCTGTCCTTTTCTTTCCTGTTTTCATTTGCGGTGCTATTTTATCGTGGCTTCTCCTCTAGCCCTATTATCACTATTGTTGTGTGATCTTTCCTCAGGTCTTACCTTATTCTCATGCGACTTGTTCTTTCGTTTTGTTTTTCTTTTCCTCTCTTCGTCCTGTCTCAAATCCTCCCGCTATGTTTCTGGCGCTTTTTTTACCTTTTCCATGAAAAAAAATGGTCCTCGCTCGTCAAGCAGTGCTAATAACGATATTTCTGCCTCGCTTCAATTCATCTGTTTAGCTGTCTTTTTCACTGCAAGCAGATTGATGATAATCGTCTTTTTGTTATGTCGACGCAATGGGGAAAAAACAGAGCGACGGATAGAGAAAAGAGTGTATATACGATTTGTAACGGATCTTTCAAGCTGTTCGAAGCAACTACAGCCTTTTGTCTTTCGCTTTGGCGCTTTTTGCCGGTGGTTTCTTTATTTATCAGTCCTTCTATTCGGAAGGCGTTATCCTAGATGGGTAAAAGCTGTTATTCTTATTAGCTTCGCCGCATTTGAAGACGCAAACCTTCCTCCTTGTGCCAACTTTATTACTCACTTCCCGAGAAACGCAAAGGAAATGAAATCTTACAGCTTTTGCATCGCGCTTTGCACAGACAAGTTCTTCTGTGTTTGTGTGTATGTGTGTGCGCGTTTGAGTTGGGGCAGTCAAACAAACCCTCTTTTTTCAGCAGCGCGGCTTTAGAAAGTGAAACTTTTTCTATACGCTCAACACAATCGAGTGTGTGTTCGGCTGGTCTGCATTTCCGGCCTACACAATAATTTCTCGATTTATTTGCTTTTGCCTGACTTCAATTTGCACATCGCAGATATGATGAAGTGAATTAAATTCAGTCTCTCTTCTCTTTTTTCACAATATGCCATCAAACTTTTTTACTTTTTTTCTTCTTCGCTTCGTGCTTTCAATTGTTTCTCTTTACCAATTTACACTCCAGCACACATTAGGAAATCGCCGCAGGTTTGCGAGAAGAGCCACGCTGGGCCAATTTGCAGCTTTCGGCGTTTCCGTCAACTCTGTCTAATTTTATTTGCCCAGCAGCAAAGCATCAAGATTTCATTGAACCAATAGAAACAATCCTTAATAGAAACATACAATTGTGCGGACATAGTCTCGTGCTTGACAGCTGGCCCGCCTATCAAAGTCTTGGCAAGGCACCACTGTGCCAAAATAATCTACATCGCCATTTCCGGCAGCAAACAAGCAACAACACATAAAGTAGAATGTGGCGCTCGGAGAAGAACACGTTTGTGCGCACGACACCCGCGCAACTCAATACGCCTTACAGCTCGCAAAACGAAGCGACCCCCGTTGCGTCCGCATCCCCTGCCTTTCGTGAGCTCGACCACCTCAGCAGCCTTGGCGGCCTCAACAACGCCAATCACACCTTCCACAGCTCCATGGCTGCGCACTACCCGAGCGACAGTGGTCGATGGTTTCACGTACCAGGCAGCACTCGGCGAGCCGCCTTGGAGCAGACAAATGGACTTGTGTCGTCCTCCCTGCACAGCTCCACTCTCGCCGCCTCCGCTCTCTACCCTTTTCATTCAACTGAGCCCGTAGGCAGCGCTGGCTACCCGGAATGGAACTACGAGAACGCGCGACCACAAACAGCCACCGCGTACGCGAGCAGCGCTGCTGTAAATTCAGTAGACGCGCCTTACGCCGAGGCACGACGCGCTGATGCGCTGGCGCACGACACAAGCAACGATGTCAGTCGTCTCCTGCGGCAATACCGCGATGAAAATCAACATCTGCGAGAGCAGCTGCGAGCAAAGGCGCTTCACGAGACGCACCTCGTGGCCAAGCTTGAAGGGCTGGGTCGGCGGTACGCGGCACTGCAGCTGGACTGCCAGCGCGCCGCACGCGATCCAGCGGTGCTGGGGATGCTTTCACAGGCACAGGAGGATACGGGGGAAGGGGACGGCAATGAAAACACGCTTGGTGATGCCTTCATGATGCCCGCGCGTGTGCAGGCGCAGCTGTGCAAGCGGGAAGACGAGGTGCAGCACATGCAGCTGACGGTGCGAGAGTTGGAAGGGCGAGTGGAGGCGTACCGCGAGGCGCTTCAGAAGGCACGTGCGTATCGGCCAGAGGCCACGACGGTGGAGAATGCTGCTGTTGCCCCTGCGTCAGCAACAGTCCAAGGAGTAAAAGTACCCGTCAAGGGCGTAGCAGCGCCTTTGGTTGATGTCGACGAAAGCTGCACGAGTACGGCGGCGGCGGTCCCCTTGGGTGCTCCTGCCTCCCTGCACGCTCTTCTCCTGGAGTCGCTGAACACGGCAGATTTCCTTGTAAAGGTGTTCAACGCACTGCAGCACTGTCAGTATAGTCGACATCGCGATGACGCCGGGGAAGTGGATCTGCCAGCAGGGCTGCACCCTCCATCAGAGGAACGTTTCACGTCGGAAAGTGAAAACGGCACTAGCTGCCCGCGCAGTCGGTCAGCGTGCGCTCTACGCTGCTTGCGGGCGGCCATGCAAGGCGCCGCCCTTTCACCAGACCTCCGTGTCCTCGCTGATGGGCCGGAGAACAACACCGTCGCGGCAAACACCGAAGCCGCCTTGGCGGTGCGGGAGGAGCTGGCCTACTGTGAGACCGTCGCCGTGCGCTTGGCCGCCACCCTCGTAAGTGGGTATGCCGAAGACCAAGAAGCAACGTCAACGATGGCAGAAGTGCAGCGCGCCGCTTCTCTTTCGTCAAAAGCGGCAGCTGCGCGTACCTCTCAGGAAAAGCGTACGAAGAAGGTGCCCGAGGGCAAGTCCACTTCCTCCTCTCCTTCTCGCACATCACGCGAAGAGACAGCGGCAGCTGAACCGAATTCAACGGAGAAACTTGAAGCGTTTGCGGAAAAAACCAGCAATGACGTTGCATCCAGCTCCAAAAACGTCGCCGCCAAAGCACCACGCTCCAAGGCAGCCCGCTGTCGGCCAAAGCTAGAAGACTGCGAGGTTCAGTGACGGTGAGCTTTTTGAATGCACCGTGAATAGCTTTTTGCCCCTGCGCATAAGAGCCGAAACTCTTATTTGTGATAGATATACGTGCACACACACACACGCACACATCTCACCGCTTAGTTATCTCTTATTCCCTTTGTTTTTTCTTGGACGCAACTTTCAGGTAGCAATCGTGCACATCACTTGTGTACCTTTTTTCATGCACTCCCTCGCCAATTTTCAAACTGAATTCGAGATACAAATACATGTTAATTGATGTGAGAGTACTGCTTAACCTCTGCATTGCTGTTAAATCCATTTTCGAAAACTATACGCTCTCAAAATAAAAAATTAATGTTTCGTCGAAAAATTTTGGTGTTGCTGTTTTTACAATCTAAGTATGATAAAGAAAACAAAAATCTTCGATCGTTAAGTTATTATCTCTCCTGTGGTTTTTTTCCTCACTGTCTTTTTTCTGCTGCTGTTGTTGTTCCACATGCATTGCACTGATCGCATCTTCGCAAAAAAAAAAAAAATTCACACACATACGCAACCTTTTTATATTTTTTATGCAAATCAATTTTGCTCGTTATGGCTTTCAATGACCTTAAGTGTTTAAGAAGCACGCCCCCACTCGTTTCTCTCTACTCTCTTTTCTTGCCTCTGTGAAAACAAAATTCTTTTTTTGTTTTCCTCTATATTACCCAACCATCACTACCGTCGAAGTAAAACCGTTTCTGTGTTTTTCCTCGTTCATCTACCGTCATCATGTCGCAGCAGCTTGCCTTCCACGACGTGTCGAATGACGCGATTAAGAACATGAGCGCCAGTGAGGCGCTGCAGAAGCACCTGGAGAACGCGCAGCTGGCGCACCGCGTGTGCGTGGCGAAGGCGCTGAAGGCCAACGAGCCGCCGGTGGAGAAGTGCGCGCTGACGTGGGGTGAGGTGGTGATGCGTTACAACCAGTGGGCAGACTACCGTCCGCCTTTCCAGGATAGCGAGGCGCAGAAGGTGTACTCCAAGTTCTGGACCAAGAAGCGTCAGCTGGCGGATGACAACAACCCGTTCAAGGCGTAAGGAGAAACTCCAAATGTCGAACAGAAGAAAAAAAAAAAAGATGGAGAAGATTCATCTGTGCAGAGAAGAGAGAGGAAAACTAAACCGCGTAGAAATTAAGACGGAATGCACAGTCACTCCTCTACGTATGCATCCCAGCACAAACCCTTTTATGTTGCTGTCTGCTTTTGCAACACTCATTTTACAAGATATGCTGGCGATGCGTGGAAGAGTATCTTGTGGCAAGAAACTTACACGGAAAGGAAAGTGCTGCGAGTGTCTTCACAGAATGTGCGCTAGGTCTTTCATCAGCTATGTTGTTGCAAGCACTAGAGCACATTTATTTTTTTTCTAATTTGTCCAAGTTGTAGGGAATCGCTGGTCGCACGCACTTTTCTGTTATTTTTCCTTTCTTTTGTCTGATTTGTTTAATTGTAGCTGGAGCCCTTTTCTCTCTCCGCACGCCCCCCGCCTACACACAAACGAAATTTGGGTTTTGTACTAGTGGTGTGTGTGCCAGAAGAATTTGGCTTCGTTGAAGTAGCGTGTCGTATCATTAGGAAGAATTAAAAAAAAAAAAAACAAGGAAAGAAACAATGATTGTGATCTTGCTAGCATTGACGCTGACAACCTGGTCAAGTAAGAAGAGACGGGCTTCAATGAAGGGAAAAAAAATCGGACGGCAACGAATTCTTTTAAATCGATGTTGTTTGAGAGGATTTTCTGCCGCAAAAAAAGCTCTAATCAAGTTTTTCAAATGAATACACAATTTCTTCTTGAGCCACCGCCCCGCTTGGTGAGCGGAAAAGAATGATTTTCCACAAGGGGCGCTTTCGTCAAAGCACATCGTTTCTGCAGAGAAATTTCCTATTATTAGAAAGTGCACATCATGTACTAAGCAAAACTTTTCAAGTTAGTTTTACTTCACAACCCGAATCTCCCGTCCTTTTTTTTCTGCTTTCCGCGTCAATTACACACAAACACGAAACTCTTTTTGTTCTGGAAAACAACAAGCAATGATCTGTAATTTTGCATTGTGAAGAGCACAATACAATTTCATTTAAAGAAAGAAGCTACGTTGTCCTAGCTAAGCTCTAAGGGGCTCGCATTGGGAACGGTAGTACAAAAATGTAGATATAGAATGATTAAAGCACAAAAAAAAATTGACTTTTTAAGCTAGTGCATTGCCACACTAAATCAGTCAAAATTTCGTACTGAATAGCCACACGAGATGGCTTCTGCAAATGCGTCTCTCTATGGTCTGCCGTTTTTTATTGTGGTGTGGGCCACCGAGCGCGAGAACCCACTCTACGCCTGCGCGTCGCACATACCACCGCACACAATCCATGCAGACGAGTCTGTTCCCCACGTAAGTCTTGTGGGGCTGCATCGCTTCTTTTTGTCCCTCGCCTTGCTCTCCGCCGCGCCTCGCGAGAGCCCCAGAGGCACCAGCAGCAACAGCAACAGCAACCATTGCATCAGCATCGCTGAAGAGGAACACGAAGAGAATATTCGACTGGCCTCTGCGCTCGTGCCAAGTGATACAGTGAACAGGGATGCATTGGTGCCATGCGTGTTTGCCACGACGTCACACTTTCACGTTGCCGTGCTGGCCGCGCGTGTAGGGGAAAAAGGTGATTGCAATTTACAACGCGCCAGAGATATGTTGAAGTGGGTTGCTGTTGGAGTGGCTCGCGTCCTCATGCCCTCTGCGTGGACGTCGACCACCAGCAATGCCGCAGGAGCCCCACTGCAATTACGTGGTGATCCCCCCGGTGACTTGACTTCTTCTGTGGAAACTCCTCCTCTGGGTGACCAACTAACACAGTTCTGGCAGAGGGAAAGCGCGAAGTCGCGCGCGGCGGCGGCGGCGATGATGCGATACGGTGCACGTGAAGTGCTGGCAGAAGGCGACGCAGACACGTCCTCCTTGCAGGCGCATCTGGAGCTGTCACGGCAGCACCAAGTCTCGACGGAAAATGCATTGTACCCCGCTGCAGCAGCAATAGAGATATTTCTCGCGCGTTGGTGGTGGCCGCTCCTGTCACGCACCCCGCACTCAGCGCCTTCTGTGCGCTTTCGGCTGGCCGGCTTCTTTGCCGCAGACGTTGGCGGTCCCCCACACGGAGAGCCACAACTCGGGCTTCGAGAGGACTTGCAGTCGCTTGAACCAGCACCTCCTTCGTTCTCCTGTCTTGCGCCACTCGATGACACCATACGGGTCATGGCTGCTTTATGTAAAGACAATCAATCCGTACACCAAAGAGTTGACAGAGACAAAGACGCTGCGCACCTCACCGCCGTTATTGTGATGCCCCTAAGCGTCGGTATTGCACTTGTTGCGGTGGATACGGGTATTGTGTGGCGCGGCCACCTGCACATCTTTCAAGTTGCCTTTATCGAACAGCGTAGAAAGGTGAGACAACAAGAGGACTTGGCGGAACGCTCGACTCTTTTCGTGCATCACCTAGAACGCAGTGAGATTTTCAAGAATGCTTCAGCTACTATATGGAGCGAACAGCATCTAGCTCAGCTGCTTTAATTGCTTTCACAGTGCGTCCCTTACCTCTGCTACTTTTATATTCGCAAAAAAAAAAAGCTTTGTCTGCTAGAAAAAAAAAATGCACAAACATTTGTGAAGATTCACACGCACGAAAAAGAAACGGCTTGAATTTTGCACACTTTTGTCAACAAATTTAACACGGAATAGCTTGTTTGTGTCAAATTAATTTTGGTATTACATCACAACACCGAAAGCTATTTTTTTTCCGGCAATTCCAGTTTACTGGAATCGACTTTTAAAAGGCTTACCTTGCATCTTCCTACGTGCATGCACCCCACGCATCGTACCTCTCCTCCTTTCCCACCCGTCCACCCTC
>MDUD01002383.1:0-37621 GCA_002216565.1 Crithidia mellificae | reverse complement strand
TGATAACACAGTCCGATTACAACATGTGAGAGGGGGGCGTACTGCTTTTTACGGCTGAACCAAAGGTGAAACGGTAAAGATGCATTACACTTGTCACTCGTGTTGTCGTAAGCATTAACAACGTCAGTGTGCGTGCATTATTGACATGAATTAATTGTGTAGAAAGGAATTGCGCAGTAATTTCATCGGTCGAAAATTGTGAAGACAGAATTAGTTGATGACAATTCTGAGCTGCAGTTACCATTAATAAACCTGTAGCTGACAAGTTTCATTATTGCTTAAAATTCTCTAAAAAACTCTTTAAGCCTTTCTGTCAATTAAATTTGTCGTGCACTATTGCATTTACATTGTTAAATGCAGAAAGAATTAGAACTTATCCCATTTCTGTTGTGTAAATTGCGCAGTTGCTTATTTAGTCAAGATTCAGCTCCGCCTTTGTCAGAACAGCTTTTCATTTTTCTTCCGCCTTCTATGTGTTGAGAAAGGTTTTTTTAAAGGAAAAAAAGAATCGATTTGTTTTTTTTTTGTTTTCATTTCCCCTCCGGAAGAAAACCTCTTTTTTTAGTTGTGAAAAAAATATTTTTAGATAAAGCTTTCTCTGTCACTTTTTTTTTCGTTCCGCTTTTATTCAATTGTGCCGCGGTTCTGTGTCCAAACATTTTTGTCTGCCCGTTTTTCCCATTGCTAGAAAAAAAAATATTTTTGCGTTTAAATATCGAGCGAGCAAATGTACATGTATTTTTCTACGAGAATTTTTCCGTATTAAGAAAACATCTTGCTCGAAACAAATTTTGAGACTACAGCTTATTTCTGTTTTTGTTTTTGCTGTTGCTGCTTTTTTTTTTTTACTCTTTCAATAGTGTTTGCATTTCATTTATTATGCACATGTAAATAATTAAATGCCCTATTGGTTTTTTAAAGAAAAAGGTATACTCTGCTCTCTTTCGTGTTTGCAAATGCGACATGGGTATTCAAGATCCTTTCACCTATGTTTGATTGCTTTTTATTGATTATTTAAAGAATCTTAATTTAAGCGCATCAACATATAATCAGAGAGTGATCATAACACTCAGAGAGTTGGCGTTGACAGCTTGGCGAGCATCTATTTTATTTCAATTTACACTCAACGCTCATGACGGGCAAAACTGGAATAATAATAAAAATAAAAAGTATGCTCAATGTTGTTTCCAAAGTGTCTGTGTGGTGCAACTAAAGTCCTTAATTATTTTAAGGGTCTTGATTTAAACAAAACAGTGTCTATGCAATTAAGGATTGTAAATTTATAATTGAAGAAATTTTTGTATACTTATTAGTAAAATCGAAAAACAACTTATTGACTACGTATAAATAAATAATTATCGACCGTGACAAAGATTTTTTTCTTTGTCGATTTTTATTATTAGCAGTATACAATGTCGCGGTTTTAGGCAGAGCAAGCCATATCAGCCGATTTCAATGATCCGTATTGAGGTGAGACGTAATTAATTAAATTGTCAGAAAAGAGTTACGTAATCATCTGTGTGAAAAGATCACCGAATGACTACCGCATTGAACTCCTAATTTCACGGCAACTCCTTATTAATATTGTTGTAATTATTTTTACTCTGCACACCTTACTCTCCTGTTTTATCAAACAAATATTATAATTATAATAATTATTATTTTTTAATTATTATTTCTCGGATCATTTGCCTGATAAAAAAATTACTTTCTTGTGTTATAACGCGCAATAATTTTTTTTTTGAAGTTAAATCTGGTTACAAATTTCTATTCGCTTTGCTGAGTAGCATTTGGATTGACAAGAGGCTGCAGGCTAAACTCGTCTTTTTTTATTATTTTGCTTACACAAAAAAGACGAAAGAATCTGTTTTTTGAAAACAGCACACATAAATTAAAATCTAACTACCAAAAAAAGAATCTAAAATGAACAAGCAGCGCATTAGGGGAGAGTCGTTCAAGCAGGAGTACCAGGCGGCAGGGCGTCATCGCGCCAACCGCAAGCGCGACCCTTCGATGAACAAGACAGACCCGCATCTCGTGATTGCCCCGCAGGCTGATGTTTACCAAGGTAAACTCGTCTTAGTTCTAGACCTCGACGAAACTCTGGTTTTTGCTCGTAGTGGTCCGCTTTACGCGCGTCCGGGTATTCCTGAATTTTTTCAAATGTGCAAGGATGAAGGAATTGAGGTTGTGGTGTGGACTGCTGGCCTGAAGGCGTACGCACAGGCGATTGTGTCCAATATTGACACATGCAACGCGGTCTCACATTGCATTTACCGGCACAACAAGTGGTTCAACGGCCAACCAGGTTACCGCAAGGACCTTAACGCTCTTGGCCGCCCCCTGGATAAGGTGCTGATAGTGGAAAACACTCCGGACTGCATTCGTGGCTACCAGGATAACGGCATTCTTGTGGCTGATTACGAGGGCGGTGATGGCGAAGACAACACGCTTTACGCACTAGCCGATTTGGTGAAGCTTCTGAGTAAGAGCGCTCTCACTGTGCCCCAATTTGTTTCCACGTGCAACATGCTGAAGCGCGAGCCCGTGATGACCGACGTCGGCGATTACATTAATGCTTACACTCTTGATGTTAACTCGTTCGATCCCGAGCACACGCGCGTCAACCGTGATTTGGCGCAAAATCAATCAAATTAACAAATTAAAATATCGCCTCGCTTTTTAATTTCTTTTTTTTCCTTGTCGTGACAGGTTTCGTTGGCTGGAAAAATAAGTGTCTAGATTTTTCTTTTTTAAGTTGGTGCTGCTGTTGTTTATTTTTGTTCACTAAGAACAGTGAATTATGAATAAACGTTCTTTTGTTGTTGCTACTTGACACAATTTAAATTGTAAAAAAATTATAACGTGAATTGTGGTTGGCATACATCAGGTTCTGTTTCAATTAATTGTTGCCAGCATTACGGTCAGGTTCTCAACACTATTCGTCAAAAATTGTGAAAAAGTGGCTCCAACAACTCGATTTTCTTCCTGATGACACATTTTTACTACTTCTAAATACAAAAAAAAAGAGGGAAAATATAATGAATGCAATTTGCTTGAGTAAGACTTGAGGATGGAAATTGCAATAAAAACCAGCTTTTTATTTTTACTGGAAATGTCAACATTGCAAGTGATGTTTTCTTGCTGCTGTTTCTGAAGCGACCAAAAATCAAATGAATTTTAAATGACGAGATGAGGAGAAAAAGACTGTGTACTCAGTAACTTCAAAAAAAAAAAATTGATCCAAAGAAAAAATGGTTCGTCTATTTTTAGAAGAGCAGCAGAAGTCACGCTTTTAAACTTGCCTTTTTTGAGTTCGCATTTTTTTTCTTACTCGAATAATTCAAAATTAGAAATCTAAGAGCTCAAGCTTCAAATCGAAATTTTGTTCTTTATTATTATTCCCCCCTTTTTTTTTCGAAGTGTGTTGTTATTGGTTTTATCTGTCATCAACGACAACTCAGCGAAGAACGAAGCAAAAAATGAAGAGTCAGCATCAATTCTTGGCAGCAACAAAATTGACTTCATACGACTATCTCTTTCTGTGGTAGCTGGCATCCTATTTTTTTATTTTGCTGTTTGTTGTGGAGAGAAATGGTTGCATGCGCTCAATTCCAGCTGAAGAATGCCTGACTTGCGTCTGCATTGTCTCAGAATCTTACAATTCGTGTTTTTTTTTGCTCTTTTTAAGTTTAGTGATGCAATGCTGAATTGCAACGTTAGGTGTGGCAGCAATGAGAGACAGTGCTTTGGGTTGAAGACATGCGTAAGTCAGATAATGCGTTTTGCTTTTATCGGGTCTTGTCGTTTATTTCTCGTTCAAAGTGCTGCAATAAAAATATTCCTATATATATACACACAGCTTTTCTACCGAAATTTACCTTTATCTTATATTCTTTCGGTCAGTGACGTGATTTTGATTTGATGCTATTTACCAAAAAGAAAAAAAATAGCCAATTTATTTTTTTCCGGGAATCAGAGTGCCGGAAAAAAAAGGTTGGAGACAGGTTGGCTGCCCTGTCTGTAAATTGTGTCCATCTAGACTGCAAACCTGGTGCAACCTACTTTGCTGTTACACTAGATGTGTAGTGTGTTATTTTTGGTGGTAGGTAGAAACAAAAACAGCGCTGCTTTACTGTCACAATTTTCTGCTTTGGAAATAATGCTCTCTAGGCTGGACTATTTTATCCTCACAACTAAACCGGTATCATTTCGCCACGCAACCATTTTAATGGTTTGTATGTGTAAACGCTTTAAATTGAAGTTTAACTAGACATTTAAATCTCCAGCCAGCTATTTTCCCTTATCAATTATCTTCTCGCAACTACTCCCTTTCCTTTTACAACTCCTTTTTTTAAATTCTTACTCGCTTTGCCCTATTATTATTACTATTTATATATTCATTACTGTGCTATGTTGAATTTGTTGCATTTTTTCTTACAAACAACCTTTTTTTTTTTACCCCACAATCAACAACAAAAAAGGGTAACACAATCTACAAGTATTCTAGGGTTTTAGAAACGACAAGCAAAATTTACTTTAATTGGCGAGCTTAACAATAATTTGTTTGTCTCACGCACTTTTCCCGTGTGGGTCACAGTATTCTTTAGCTTGCATTACATGAGAAAGCTTCATTTTGTGTCAGCATAAAGCACAACGGTTTTTGTGTCTCAACATTATAAGGCACCGCAATTCATTTAATTGTGCGTTTTTTTTTTTTACAACAGTCTAGACTTAATAAACAACATAGAGTTCTCACCCATACATTTCACTACCATAAAGGTAGTTTGCACAACTTGCTCCTATTATCTATCTTTGCTTTTGCGCACAAAATTTCTAATTTTGATTTGGCATCTAGCTCTTCATTTTTTCTTTTTCGCTGCTGCAATTTCGCCTCTGTAACACGACGAGCAGCTTAATTTGTGTGTACATGTGAAGGCCGCAGCGTGCAAAAACAACACTTCTTTCTTCTACTAGATCTGTTAGTCGAAGAGTTTGGATTTTACAGTCTTGTGCAAAAAGGCATTTTTTACAGTGTGTCCCGCGCACATTGTTTTCTGCTGGTTTTCGCTTGCGTGATCCCAATAGTTTTTAATAGCAACTTTCTAAAAAAAGTTGATGATGGAGTCGTCCACCAGCCTTGATGCGTCCGCGATGTGGATGCAGATTCAGCGAATGCCGTTCCAACAATTGCAAGAAACAAATGATTTTGTATACATTGAGAAGGTAATGACGCTGGTGGCAAAGTACGTTTTTTTGGAAGGTGACTCAAACATGGCGAACCCCAAATGCACCATTAGCGTGGCCAAGCTGCTAAAAATTGTTTGTGCTAAATCCCTCCACGAACTTGAGCGTTTGCGCAAGCAGGAAAGTGAGGTGGCGGCAGAGCTTACCAACGCGCGACGCGGTTTCGCCGCACAGTTCCAAGCAAAGGAAAATGAGATTGAGCGACTTAACAAGGCGCTGGCCGAACTCTCTAAAGGAAACCTTTCGCAAAGCACCGCTGATCGACTGGCCGCCGTAGAAGAGCTTGGTCGAATTAAAGCCGAAAACGACACTCTCACTCTTCGTGTGCAGAGTCTCACGCGAGAAACCACAGAGCTCAAGCAAACACTTGCTTCCAGAAGCGATGACAGGAACTACATCAACGACACATATGACAAAGCCCAGCTGGAGTATCGCCACCTCGCTGCGCGCTATAAGCGACTTGCTGATCGGTCGGCCAAGACAGAGGACATGCTCGAGGAGCTGCGCCGAAGGGAGCGGGCCAAGAAACTCGACACCAACGACGAGCTAGAGCGGCTGCGACAGAAAGTGCAGACTCTGCAGCAGGAGAACTACGCCTTGGTGCAATCGCGTGACAGAGCTGAAGAGCTGTGCGAAAAACGTGAAGCCGAGGCTCTGCGCGATATGACGGAGCTTCGTCGCCTCAACCGGGATCTTCTCGAGGAAGAGCGGTCCAAAAACCAGGTGCTCCGCGACGAGTTTCTCAAAACAAAGGAGGAGGCGGACGCGCATGTGGAGCAGCTGCTGCAGCAGCACGAGCAGGATTTGGACGAGAAAGAGGAAGAAATCTCCATTCTGCGTCGGCAGCTGGAGAAGGCGGTCAGCAAGCGCAAAGGTCGCTTTAACTCCGACAACTCCAACTCCAACTCTGGCGACGACTCTCCGTCCGGATCGCGCTCCGACTCTGACACGGAGACGTCCGTCAAACAGCGATCGGGCGACGACGGCGACGCACGACGCAAGGCGCGTCTGATCACGAGTGAGGAGCAGCGTAAAGTGGAGCGCGAGAACGACGACCTGCGGGCCGAGGTGGAGCAGTTGGAGTTGCGTATCGACGCACTTGACGAGGAAAACCGTCGCCTTACGAGGCTTGTCAAGAATTACGAGAGCGGAAACGAGGGGCTATACCGCTTGCGACAGGAGCTAGCTGACCAGACGCGCACAGTCGAAATACTTCAGAGCGAAAACGCGCAGCTGCGCGAACGGCTGAACGGGATGGAAGACTCCATAACTTTCAATGCGGCCTTGCGCGAGCTGTGCAAGCGCGTCGGCGTGACGGAAAGCGAGATCAACAGCTTGCGTCCGCAAAACGCCACCGCCTACAGCGAAATGGACACCCTCAAAGAAGAAGTGAGTCTCCTCAAAGAGGAGGTCGAGTGGCTTGAGCGGGAGCGGCGTTATTGGATGAACAAGGTGCGCTTGCAGCCTCTCATGGACACCAAGCTGCGCTTTGAGCTTGGCCTGACATCGGAGCAACTCAAGCAGCTTGACAGACTCGTTGATCAAATGAAGAGTGGCGATGTCGTGGTAGAGGACGACGATGAAAGCTACAAGGACAAGTATTTCAAGGAGCTGCAAGCGCGCCGCCGCGATGCCGAGCAGTTCAGCACGTACGTCAAGCAGCGCATTAACGACGCGCTTAAAGACGCCTTCGTAGACGTGAGCAGCGCAAACACAGCAGCAGCAGTGTCCCAGCTCCGCGACCACATCGACGTCATTACCGCCACCCCGTCCACAGAGGCCAACGCCAAGGCAGAAGAGAGGATCCGCATGATGACGCTGCGGCTGGAGGAGCTGGAGCGCGCGGAGAAAGTGCGCGCCGATGAAATTTCGCGCCTGCGCGAGCAGGTGGTCGCTAGCAACACCGAGAAAGAGGTCATTGGCCGCGAGCGAGATCAATACCGCGAGGCCATCTTTGGCGCTGCCGGAATGAGTCGAGGGAGTGGCGGTGGCACCGGTGGCAGCGCTAGCAGCGAGCGCGCTGACTCGCCAACGCTTGGCGACTTTGGGGAGAGCAACGCCGGTACCCTGTCGAATGCGAAGTGGCTGTCAGTGTCCAACACGCTGCGCGAGCAGCTTCGCACCAAAGACACCTTGATTGACACTCTTGGCAGAGAGGTGAGCGAGCTGAAGGCGAAGCTAGAGGCGGAGCGGCAGCACGAGATCGCGGTCGAGGAGCAGTCGGAGAAGCAGCAGGAGAAGTTCGACGCTTTGCAAGACCAGATCAAAGCGCTCACAGTGCTCAATGAGGAAGCTACAGAGAAGTGCGACGCTCTTTCGCGCGTCAACAAGGACCTTGAAGACGGTCTTGCACGGCTTGACGGCAGCGCTGCAAAGGAGGCGCTGCTCAAGGTAGTACTGCTGCGGCGCCGCGAAGCCACACTGCTTCAGCGCCTCCGCCGCGCGCTATCCGCACAGGAAGAGAGCGCAGCCGCGCAGGAGAAGCTCAAAATGCAGGTGACAAGCACGTTGGAGAAGCTGCGTGAAACACTCGAGGACCCGTCTTCTACGGGCAGCGTGCTCCCGCGGTCGTCGGGTGGGTGCAGCATGGAAGGTGAGATGCTGAACTTCCTTGACTCAGCCGTGCAGCACATGCTGCAGGGAAAGCTGTTTCGCGAGGACAGTCGCTTCCTCATCCACCTCCGACAAGTTTACCAAGGGATGGAGGCGAGCGAAGAGCTTGTGGAGCTGCGCCTAGACATGAAGCGTCTGCGCGGCGAGCTGGAGGCGAAGCAAAAGGCACTCGACGAGCTCTCAGCCGAGACGGAGGGCTTACGCGCCGCAGCCGCATCGACGCGCGACGCCGACGCAAATCGCAACCCTGAATACGCCGAGGCAGCCCGCGCGAAGGCGGAGGCGGAGGCGGCGACGTATAAGCAGAAGCACGCGCTGCTGGCAAAGCGACTGGAGGCGAGGGAGCGTGAGGTGGCGCAGCTCGAGTGCGACCTAGACGACGCGCGCAAAGAGGTGGTCGAAGTGCGCGACCACATCCGCAACATTCTGAGTGACACGGCCGACCCGCAGTCGACTTCGCTTGATGGGCAGCCGCGCTCCAAGGGGGACGCGACGGCGGTGGCTCGGCTTGAGAAGCAGGTGGCGCGGCTGAAGTCGGTCAACCTGGGGCTGCTGCACCACTCACTTGACCTTCAGGCACAGGTCAAGTCAGGCGAGGTGGAGGTGGCGGCGAAGCAGCAGGAGATCACGCTACTCAAGGCGTCCGCCGACGCGCCGGTCGTGACCAGCTTCGTGACGGCGGCCATTCGCGAGCACGCGGCGTTGCGGCGGCAGAGCGAGCTGGCCCTTATTCAAGCCAAGCGCCTTCGCATGCAGCTGGCTGCCACGGAGGCAAACTACCACATCGTCGCCAATGAGGCGATGAGCTACAAGCTCGGCGCCTACCGCCTCTACCGCAAGTACGTGGATCAGGTAGTCGCCGTGGTAGATTATCTGCGGTGCGTGCAGCGTGCCGGCAAAGGCTCCCTCTCCCCGCACCAAGCGGAGATCATGGACCGCCGGCTGCGCAAGATGGTCGCCGATCTTGGCGAGTGCTTTGGGCGGAACAAGATGCTGGCGATGCAGCTCTCCGATGCGGAAAATAACCTGGCCACACTGGAGCAGCAGCTGGCACTGTTGCACATGGACGACGGCCCGGCGAAGAAGGACGCCGTGGACGCGAAGCTGCAGGAGGCGCGGACGCGAGTGCGCGAACACGAGCGAATGATGGTGGAGTGCACGGAGGAGAAGGAGTACCTGCAGGGCAAGCTCACCCGCGCAGAGGCAACGAACAAAGACCTTAACGCGGAGGTGACGCGACTCGAGTTCGGCCACCTCGCCGTCTCCCCGCTAGACGAGCAGCTGCTCGCGACCTTGCTGCAATTGAAGGAGAGCGTCTTTGACAAGACCGTAGCGCCGCCGCTGGCGTTGGAGGCCCCGCCTTCTGCCCTTGGCACTCGCAGCGGCAGCCTTGGCAGCACCGGCGACGACGGCGACCTCGCCATCCGCGAGTACAAGTCCGCCATCCTTCGACAGTCGGAGTTGGCACAGCAGTGCGCCTCCCTCAAGAAGCAGCTGGCCGACGTGAGCGCCGAGCACCGCAAGGCGGAGCACAAGGCGGCCCAACTGCGAGAGGAGGTGCAGCAGTGCAGCGAAAAGGCGGCGTTTGCCCAGCGGCAGGTGGAGGAGGAGCGGCAGAAGGCGTCGCAGCGCGAGACGCGGCTGCTGCGGGCGTACGAGACGCAGTCTGACGTTGCGCGGCGCGCCACTGAGCACAACGTGCGCTGCCTGCAGGAGATGATCCAGAAGAAGGAGCAAGCAATTGCCGCCCTGCAGGAGCAGCTGACGGCCGAGCGGCAGAAGTACACAGAGCACGAGCTCGGCGAGGCGGTGCGGATGGAGCGCCTGCACGAGCACATGTTCCGCGAGAACACCGCCATGGTAGAGCGCTTCAAGAGTGCTATTGAAAGCGTAGGAGGCAGCCTGCGGCAGGCAAGCGACGCCGCCGGCGCCGCCGACGCGCCGCATCTCCTGCTGCCAAGTCCTGGCAACGGCGTGGAGGCGCAGCTGAAGGCGCTGACGGCGGAGACGGTGCGCCTGCGTCAGCAGCTGAAGGAGGCGCGGACCACCAACGTGGTGCTGGAGAGCCAGCTGGAGAACAACATCCATCAGCAGCTGTCCAGCACGCCCGCGTTTACTGCCGGGGGTGACGCGGTGCAGCCCGGCACCACCACCACCAGCACCACCATCACGGCCACACCGAGGGAGGCCAACACGGACGCACTGATGGGCATCGTGCGCAATCAAACCGCGATGCTGGAGAGTCTACGGCAGCGTGAGATGCACCTCTCCGAGGAGCTGGCGCGAGAGAAGGAGCAGCGGGCGTCTGTGGAGCGGCAGCTCGACGACGCGCAGCGGCAGCGCATCGAGCAGGGCGGCGCACTGCAGCTGCTCTCGCAGATGAGCGGCGTCACTTCAGCACCGTCTCCAGCACTTGCTGGGACATCGGCAGCCGCAGCCGCAGCCACCGCGGCGCCAACGCTTGCGAGTCTTGCCGGCATGGACGCCCCGCTGGTGAGTGAGCTGCGTGCGCAGAACGCCTACCTCGAGCAAGAGGTGCGGGGGCTGCGAGCAACGCTGGAGGAGGAGCGTGCACAGGCGCGGCGATTCCAAATGGACGCCGCGGAGTGGAAGACGCACCTCGACGCGCTGCAGGCAACCGTTGCGACGCAGCAGGTCGAGGCGGAGCGAGCGCAGCACCTGGCGACGCTGAACGAGGGCTTGCAATCCGACCTGAACGCGGTGAAGGAGCAGAATGATCGGCTTGTTCTGGCGGCGTCGGTGCTGAAGCAGAAGCTCATGGAGGAGGCGCACCGCAGCGGCGAGTCGACGCGGCAACACCAGCAGGAGATTGCGCTGGCGCAGCGCATGGGCACCATTCAGCAGGAATCCGCGGGACACATGAAGGTGCTTGACCATCGCATTCGCGCCATCCAAAAAGAGCTCAACGAGCGGGTAGAGAAGGAGCGTGCCGCTCTCGAAAAGAGCACGGAGTCGCAGCGGCTGGTCTACCAACTGCACCAGCAGCTGCGTGCCAAGGAGCGGGAGGTGGTGGAGCTGCAAAACCAGCTGCGGCTGCGTGGCGGTGCAGCCTCGCCCCCAGCAACCTCCGCGCGTGCGCCAGGGCAGACGACTCGCTCAAGAGCTTCCTCGCCATCCGCCGCTCCTTCGCCCCAGCGGACGGAGAGCAAAGGCACACAGATGCTGTTGACCACGTCCCCGTCGCCAGTGCGAGGCAAGGAGAACGCGTCGGAGGCGCAGCGGACGAAGCCAGGCACAGCCACGTCCGCGTCCTCGGCCTCTTCTCCCCATCCACAGCAGCAGGAGCAGGAGCAGCAGCCCCTTGCCCCGGCCACCTCGCCCAGTGCGCAGAGTCCGGGGTCTGAGGCCGCCTCCACCCGCACCGCCCTCGCGCCGATCTCCGCTCAAGACGCTCTGCTGCAGCCGCAGATTGCCGGCCTGGTGCACCGCGAGTCGCAGAAGCAGCAACGCGACAACCTCGCGCAGATCTCATCGCTGCGGTCACGCGTGCACCGCCTTGAGAAGGACGTCGAGGACGGCGCAGAGCAGCTGAAGGGCGAGCGAGAGGCATCGCGGCAGCTACGAGTGCAGCTGCGCCAGCTGCGTGAGGAGCAGCAGCGACAGGAGGGCGAGTACGCCACGCAGCTCGCCGCCGCGCACCACAAGCGCGTCAGCGCGGAGTCGCAGCTGAGCCGGCAACGCACGGCTGCCTCCGCTGCGGGTGCGGCAACACCGAGAGGGATGAGCTCGCCTCCGCTGCCAACCTCTCCTGGGTCGAGTGCGACGACGGCGACAGAGGCAGCGCGACGCGAGCAGTTGGCGGCGCAGGAGCGCACCATCGAGCGCTACCGCCAGGAGCTCGGGGAGGTGACGCACGGCCGCGCTGCTTCTGCTGCAACGGCAGATGGCGTGGACGCCGCGTTTCTGGCGAGTCCGGCGGACATCCGCACCCACGTGGCAGAGGTGCGGCGGCTGGAGAGCGTCATCGACGGACTGCAGCGCCGCCTCTCCGTCGAGGCCCCAGCCCGTGAGAGTGAGCTGGAGCTGCGACTGTCGCACGCACGCACGGCGGTCCAACGCATGGCTGCGGATCTCGCCGCGCTGCGAGGTGTGCCAGTGAGCGAGATCGAGTCGCTCTACAATCTGCAGGCCATCACCTCAACGATAACGACAACAACGACCACCAACAGCGCTACGCCGCAGACGGTGGATGATTTGAGCAGCGAGGTGCTGCGGAAGAGCAACGAAGTACTTGACCTGCGCTTTAAGGTGGAGACGCTGGAGCTGCAGCTAAGTCGTGCGCAGCGGCACTTGGACGAAGTGCTGGCCGTCGACAGCGCAACCGCCGCCACGACTCACGGTCGAGGAAGAGGCGACGGCGACGCTGCCACCAACGTGGAGGCGCTGCACAACCTCATCGAGAACTTGAAGCTGGTGATTGAGAAGCTGCAGGGCGAGAATGCGCAGCTGCGCTCTGCCGAGGTGCAGTCGGCGCGCTACGCCGACCAGTCACGCGAGTTGCACGACCTGCAGGAGCGGGAGCGCAGTCTGCAGAGCCAGTTGCAAAGCCTCACTCAGCAGCTAATCCGCGCACGCGGCGCTGGCCGAAGCGGCGTCAGCAGCACCACCAATACAAACGCTGGTCCTGACGCTGAGTTGCACCGTCGCCTAGCCACCGCGCAGGCTGCGGCGGAGCAGTATGAGGCAGAGCTTGATGAGCTGCGCCAGCGTCTGACCGCCAACGACCGTCGCGCCGCCCGGCCCTTCGACCCCACCGCACGCGCTGCCGTCTCGCCACGGCCGCTTGGTGTGTCGTCGTCCTCGTCGCCTGCTGGCCGCCCTGCAGTACCGCCGCCGCTGCCGCAGTCGCGCTTCACGCACAGCCAGCGCGCCTCCAGCTCCCTCAGCTCCTCAGCGAGTGGGCCGCTGCAGCGGCGGCTAAGCTCGACACGGCTGAGTCGCACGAATGAGGCGAGTCCTGACGACCACGCGTCCCTGCGCCACCACCATCTCGACCAACATTGAGAAAGAAAAATGGAAAGGACGAAGTGAGAGAAATAAAAGTGTGGCAGGTACATCACGAGGTGGTGAAAAGCGGTGCAGAGAGACTTGCGCAGGGACTAGCTGAACCTCTTCTTACTTTCCTTTTCCTTTAAACTACTACCACGATAGATAGATTTCTGCTGATAAACAAACACGATCAAAAGAGAAGGAGAAACTTGTTTGTTTGCGTGCTGACAAATCTGTGCTCTTTGTTTTTATCGAACTGCACGTGGCGCACTACTAAATGTAGAACGAAGACGAACCGTTTTTGTTGCAGGAAGCTTTAACGCGCGTTCAAAAAAAAAGGTCGATTTGACCTTTATGTAAGAAAGAACTCGTTGCAGCCCAAGTTATTCACCCGATTCTATCTCTTCATTTTCCTTTTTATTGTCGTGCTTCCCACCTCCACCTTTTTTTTTTCCCCCGCATTACGCGATTGTCGTGTGTGATACACCACGTTATCACTACACCAGGATAACGCATTCATCATCGTCAAACTCTATCTGACGCGTTACCTGTGCAGCATCTTCATGTGTCCTGGGCTTTGCAGTTGACACAACAGGGGACCTTACAAATCACACACATAACAAAATACATATTTTCAATCTTGCACTGTTTTCTGTGACCTACACACTTTCTGCTACCTGACTTATCTTTTTTTTTTCTCACCTTTGTTGCTGCTCGTGACTGATATCTTAATTTTTTTCTAACAGCCATGAGCGCGCTTTTCGATTTCGAGACCATCCTTTACGTGCTGCTGCTGATTGTGTGCGCGGCGACGTACCTGCGGCAGTTTCGCCCGACCCTGTACCACCGCGACAGCGCAGAGTTGTACAAGAAGTTTCTGTACAAGTGCAGTGTTGTGGGTGACCGACTCTCTCCGTGGGTGTCCATCTGTTGTCTTGTGCTGGCGTTCCGGGTCATCTTTGTGTACTAGTCTAATGAGCGAGTGAAATCAACTCTTTTTTCCAAAAAAATAATATCGTATCTTATTCTTTGTACCGGTTGTAATGTAGGAGTGTGTGTGTGCGTGTGTGCTATACAATGTGAGTAGGATGTGTGCCACTTAACGCTGGCAGCAGCCCAAAGCGTTTCAGATGTGTACACGCCTTCTACCCTTCGCATATAAAGAGGCTAACGCTCTTGTTTTCTAATGAAAACAGCAAAATGCTCAATTTCCCCTAGATAAGGCACTCAATTCGAAAAAAGCAAACAATTTAAACCTTTTCTGCACTCTTTCCGCTGTCCTCCTTTTCTTTCTGCACTTTTCGTGTTGTCTTCTTGCGTATGCGCCGCTTTACGCTGAGCACGAACTCCCATATGGGTTCTTACATGACACACCTTCTTTCACAAGCTAAAGTAGCAGTAGTTCCTATAAAAAACCCTCAAAGTATTCGTTATCAACGAGGCAGTGTAGCACAGTCTCTCCCTGTTTACATCGGCTTTGTCGCCTTTTAGTTCCGTAGTAGCGTGTACCGCCCCTGTTGCCTCGCTCTTGTTACCTCTGCAATTGCAAGCCGTTGCTGCATTTCTTGTGTTTTTTTTTCCGACAGTACGCAGTCGGAGATACACACAGCAGGCATCAACTGAGAGGTTGCAGTTTGCTAGAATAAGATTGTTCTGGCCTCTCGGCAATCACACGCTTTTGTATTGTATTTTTTCAACATAGAGTCACCTTATTCTCTTAGCCTATCTCGTGTACACTATTCTTATTGCTCTTACACAATCAATAACAATTTTACCCTTTTTAACTTCCAACTGACGTTTTCAAAAGGAGTATATATATTTATATAAGGGCCATCGTAGCTAGTATTAGAGCCTCGTGCTTGGAATCAACTCTCACGGCGCAAGAACAATAAGTGTCGTCTTTCTTCCCTTTTGTTTTGTTTTATCGTGATCCAAGTTCTGCTTTTATTGTAGTGTAGGTTTCGCAAGAGAAAGAAAAAGAAAAGAAGAACAGCAAAGATAAGATGTTCTGCTCACGATCTCTGTTAGGCGTCTTCCGCAACACGGCGCGGCTGCTGACGATTAGCGACGAGTACATCCCCCGCGCCTTCCCGGTCAAGTCGACCACCGGTCTCGCTGGTGTGGCGGTGGAGCCGCTGTGGAAGCCGAAGCTGCTGGCGGCCGCGTCGGAGCTGCAGGCTTTCCTCACCACTTCCGATATTCCGCCAGAGTCGACGTACTACAACGTGACGATGACGCTGATTAAGCGCATCAACTACGGCATCAAGGAGTGTCAGGATGACTGGTGCACGTTAGAGAAGAAGTTCTTCTGGGGCTGGCCAGTGGAGTACATTCTGCAGGTTACCTGGCGTGAGCTGGAGACGGCGCAGAAGTGGAATGAGTGGCGCTTCTGGGAGCTCGACCCGGAGCAGGTGAAGCGCGTCGGCCGCGAGGACCAGAACATCGGCAAGGAGGGTGCGGGGTACAACACGCCGTGGGAGCAGGTGGTGCGCGAGGACTTCGACAAGCGCAAGAAGGCGCTGACGCAGGAGGAGATGGCGGAGCTGAAGCGCATGGACACGGAGCGCATGGCGCGCGAGACGGCCGCGTACAAGGAGCGCAAGGACCGCATTCGCGACGATTTAGAAAAGGCGCGTGGCGACATGCTCAAGAAGTTCCTGAACAAACGTTACGCCGTGGATAAGGATCTGATGCGCATGCAGCCCGGTAAACTCTTCACCGGCAAGAACGCGCAGGACCTCATTGATGAGCTGCGCACGTCCGTTAAACAAAACCCTCCTGCTGCTCCTAAGTAAAATTAAAATGGATGAGAGAAAAAAAAGGTACTTTGTACTCTTTTTGGCACGCGTTTGTTTCCGAAATGCGGAATTGGCTCGTGGACCGTGACTCAGAGGAGGCGTGAGGTTTGAGTTGGTGTGGTCGATGAAGTCAGGCAGGACATCGTTGTCACGATCGCATTGATGTCATTCTCTACTTCTCTAGCAGGGCGGGCGCCAGCGCGCTCACAGACTACCACCGTGCCAAAAAACTGAGTCGAATTTCTCCTTTTTCGTGTGTTTTGCTTTTGTCGTGATGGCTTCGTTTTGGGTTTTACAGTACGTAACTGCCGTTGTAGCTGAGTTGAGTGTTCCACGTTGGTTTTTTTTTTCTTTGCTTTGCCTTTGTCATGGTTGCTCCCACTTTTTTCTCTACCATATCTTTATTAGGTACTACAACATCACAAGCGCACACTACGACACAAAAAATGGTGAGCAGAGAGAACTGAAAAAGATGTTGTGCACGTTCAATTTACCAAATGTAGCAATTGTCGACCGAGCAGTCCGCTCACAAAGGTGCACGTAGCCATCCCTGGTCGTCTAGTCTGGTGTTCTTCTGGACTGCTGAACTATGTTCGTCTTTGAGATCATATGCGTGTTGTTCTTCAGCGCCGCCTTGCGTTTGCTTTAATAATAATGTACGACAAGCATTTTAAATGGAGAGTTGCCATTGACTCGGGTATTTCTTTGCCCCCTTTTTCTCTTGAAGCTCTGCGTTTAGATGTCCTCAATCAACAATCTTTAATTTTTTATCTCCGCTCTTTGGCTCTTGCCCTCTGTCATCTGGCTTCCGTTTCGCTGGCTCACACATTTCGTTTTTTTTTTTCTTGTTCTCTCCTCGTCAACATCCGTCACTGATCGTGCGTCTTCTCACTCACAGACTCCACAAACGCTAATTAACACATCTCACTTTCCTCCTTTTTCTTTTTCGGGTTTCTGTTCGGCGTCAGTCTGTATTGCCTCGCAACATTCCGTTTTCTTTAGAGTGTAAGAGTAAGCGTCCCGTTAGTGGGGAACTTGATTTCACGGTAAACATTGGTATCGTTCCGTCAAAATTGAAGCTCACGACTTTCGTCTGACTCAAAAGCGCTTCCTTTTTTGTTCTTTAGAAGTGCATATCCGCTCCCCGTCTCTTTCTTTTCTCACACCGAACAGAAATAGCAAATTTGCCGAGATCTCTTTTTCCCTTTCTTTTAGAGGCACTTCGTCGCCGTTTCTGTTTCTCTCCGCAACCGTTCTAGTCGTTTTTTTTGTCCTCCCTAATCCCCCATGTCCTTTTCGGTTCACGCAAGGGCGTTTGTGCCGTCTTCTGAGGCCGCCGCGCTGTCGCCGTCGCGCTTGCGCGAGTCTACTGCGGCTGCCGGCGTCAAGGACTGCGTGTGCGTTGCCTTCTACGAGAATGGCCGCTGCCCCTACGGCAGCCACTGCGAGCACGCCCACCGCTTCTCCGAGCTCACGCAGTCAACGCAGTCAAAGCTGCTCGGCAGCGTCCCCGTAGAGTCCATCCCGTCCCACTTCTTCGGCACCACCCGTCCTCCTCGCGAGGAGGAGGCGGCGGCGGCTGGAGACGCGCTTGTGCTGCTGACCTCGCAGTCCGCGTATGGGCCTTACAGCCCCGCGAAGAGCGCGGAGGCGGAGCGGACGGTCTCGACGCGGCGTCGCCCGCCTGGCAAGGACCGCCACCTCGTCGTGTCTCACATCGGCCCGCAGACGCCCACGCCCGACCTCGCCTCCTCCCTCTCCAGCCGCACAAGCAGCAGCGGGGAGAGCCAGCACTTGAGCATGAGCGCCGCGCCGGCCTCGAAGGGCTCCTCCACTGCCCCCTCCGCCGCCGGTGCGGGGAGTGTGGGGAGTGGTACGACCGGCGCTGCTGGTGCCACTGGTGCCGGCGCCACGGCAGGCTTTGACGCAACGGCGTTCAAGCTGCACCTGCCTCTGCGCTGCCGCTACCCGCACCGCGCAATTCCCGGAACGTACTACGACGTCCTGGTTCTTCCCCGCAACGCTGCGCAGAGTGAGATTCTGGCCAAGTATCGCGCGTGGCAGAAGGACGGATTCAAGCGGATGCGGCTCATTGACCCTGTCGGCGCGGAGGCGGTCGATCGCATGATTGTGGAGGCGCGCAACGTGCTCGGCAACCCGGCCCTGCGTGCCGCCTATGACCAGCAGCTGCCGAGTGCGGAGGTGAAGCAGCAGCCGTCGTGGTCGAGCACCACGGCTGGTGTGACCGTGGGTGCGGGTGCGGGAGTGGGGACGTTGAGCAGCACCACGACGACGCCGAGTAAGCGTTGCACGCAGGGGCAGTCCTCCGCGACGTCCTCGACCTCTGAGACCCATCAGCGCATGGAGAGTTCGAATGCGCGGCTCGGCTACAGCAGCAGCAACTCCAGCATCTACCACGCTGACGCCGTGGCCCCTGTGGTCACCATCTCGAGCATGCGGAACAGCGATAGCATTTGGTAACACACAACAAAATAAGGCTGCACGAGCGACGAAAGACTAGAAAAAAGAGAAAATTTTACCAAATCAGGTTGGTACGGTTTCATTCGACAATACTGGGGAGTGGCTTTGAGGGGAACGAGAGAGCGGTACACGTCATGAACTCATTTTTTTTTTTTTACGGACCACGGAAGGGAACCGTGTTACTTCACTTTTACCTCACCTTTAGACGCTTCTCTCGGCCACTTTTCTTTTCTATATAGGCTTTTATTCCCCTTGCTGAGGTTCAAACAGAACACACGTCTTTTTCAAGACTCGCCCTTCGATTCTGTGTTCCGCACTGGAACACTTGTCTCCTTTTAATTTTTTCTTTACTTTTGTTAAGTCACTACAGTTTTCCTTTTTTCAGATTTGTTTTCTTTTACTGATCACTTTCATTAGATAGAGCACCCGACACCTTCTCGCGACGTATCCGTGGTCTCTCCACAGCCGTCCCAGTCCTCGTTTTTTTCTCCCCATTTGCAGGTTGAATCGTTGCGTATTTGCAACGACGAGTCGTTTCAACTGCAAAAGCGAAAGATAAAAGAAATTAGGAACACGAGATGGTGTCGTTGTGCTCGCTTTCATCTGGTTTCCTAGATTTCACCTCTCTTCGCTATACCTTGTACAAATTTGTATTGCTGGAATTTTTTTTCTTGGGGGTTACTCTGTTAACTGCCATTTTTTGTTTTCTAGAGTATAAACACTTAATAGATGCACTCAGACCTAGTATGTGTAGTCTTGTTGTCGTTATGAAAGAGAAATAAATCTGTTTACCTGCACATCAAATGGCGGGCAACAGCGCTTTCTCAAAAGCAAAGCGCAAAGAACCTTGTACGACAAAACAAGCACACACGTCTAAAAAAAAATTACCGAGAGTGCTACTTTCTTTGTATTAGCTCTGCGGTCTTTCCGCTGAGTTGTGTGTTTTTTCTTTCTTCTATTCTTTCTCTAGTTACATACGTTTGATTCTTTCCACATTCATCCTTTCCCTTTTCTACTTAGACGGTTCACCCTCCTTTTTGGATTGATTTTGCTTTCGTTATTTTAATCATCTACAATTCATTTGTGTATTCTCCTATCTTTGTACCCCACTCAACTTTTTTTTTTTTCGTCATACATACACTGTTCTACAACGCAGCGAAGTGTTGTTGCGTACGCGCTTCTATGCTGCTCTGTTTTCCTGTTTTTTTTTTTCTTTCTTTATTGCACCCTTGGCAACTCTGCACGAGTAGAAATCGTGCTGAGCTAGATTTGCACAAAACCGTTTTTAAAGAAAGAAAAGTGATAACATACTTGATGGAAAATATGTTTTCAACGTAATGAAAAGACTTTCTTCAGGTTTAAGAGCAAAAGACTTTTTTTTGTTGTTCAATGTTAAGTCATAAGGTGCTGCTGTGCTATTGCGTAGCTGCACGCAGCACTGTGCGTGGCTTTCTATCAAGCTGCGTGTATTCATCGCAAGACCGATAATCTTGCAAAAAAAAAAAGCGGGTTGCGTGCAATGCGTTCAAACGATGCTAGACACGCCAATGTAATGCAGCAAAGCAACACACATGTTTTCTTTCATGTCAAACTGTACTAATTCACCTATCTGTCCCTCTGTCTCTTGTATTTTCCTTCACGCCACTGCAATTAAATTAACACACACACACACACACAAATAATACCGACACTAACAATCCTCATTTACACCTGCGCCAGAGAAGTAGATCCGTCAGGTTCCTTTTTTCACAGCAAAGATGGCCAAGAAGACCAAGTCTAAGGTGGACACGATCAACGCCAAGCTCCAGCTGGTGATGAAGTCCGGCAAGTACGTGCTCGGCACGCAGCAGGCGCTGACGACCCTCCGCCAGGGCCGCAGCAAGCTGGTGGTCATCTCCAGCAACTGCCCGCCGGTGCGCCGCGCTGAGGTGGAGTACTACTGCACCCTGAGCAAGACCCCGATCCACCACTACTCCGGTAACAACTTGGACCTCGGCACGGCGTGCGGCAAGCACTTCCGCACCTGCGTCCTGTCCGTGACGGATGTTGGTGACTCCGACATCACTGCTTAAGAAAGCGGAAGGTGAATCTACAGTTTCTCTTTTTTAATTTGTGATTTAGTTCTCTAATTTCAAAACCAAAAAAGTCTAAAAAAAAGTGAAAGGTGCTTGTGACCATGCCTCACAGAATCTCGTGTTCTTATTATATTTGCTGCTCCTTTTCTGTTAGTCGACACGGTAACGAAACAGGCTGCTTTGAGCCTAATTGACTCCGCTGCGCTGCATCAACCGACTCTTCTGTTTGCTTCACTCCCTGTGGTATTGCAACAATAACTTTTATTGGAAAGTAGGCACAACCACGTTGCTCGACAGGCGATGAAAGTCCTCTCACGAGGACTTTCACATTCTCAATTTCTTTTCACGAAGGACTTGAGGCGACGGCTGAGTCGATTGGTGCAAATCAGGCTGTTGCTTCTACTAATTCCGTTGGAAAAACTTCACTCTTAATCCACTCTTTCTTTTTCCAATCCCCTCTTCGCTAATCAATCTTACAGCTTTTAGCCCAGTCTCTGATTCAAACAGGGAGTTTGTATCAGGGCTCAACACACACCCCAACAAGAACACACACACACACAATCAATTTACAAAACGACGAGAACTATCTGTCTCTTTCTATAATCTTTCAGCTCAAACACATCCTAAGAGCAAGGCTTTCATCGACTTCATAGAACCAACGCTTCCGTGTTACTTCCACGTGCCATGACGTCCACCACACGACGCATCAGCGTCACCTCGGAGCAGCTGCAGAGCGACACCCTGCGCGCCCAGCTCTTCAGCGCGTGCTGCGCCTACGGCCTTGTCGAGTGGCTGCGCTATGACGAGGATCCGAACTACAACACGACCACGGTGCGGGTGCAGTTCCAGAAGCTGTCCAGCGCTGATCGCCTGCGCAGCGACATGCAGCAGCGCGGTCAGGCATGGCAGATCGAGAGCGAAGCCGCCACGCCGTGCGTAGGGTCCGACGTGCTACTCAGCTCCGCAGAGGCCGTCACCTGCGCTCGCCTGCGCAGCCTCCTCCCGGCGTTCCATTGCATGGAGCTCAGCGGAGCGGGCGGCAGCAGCAGTAGTGGTCTCAGCAACAATAACAATAACAGTAGCGGGACTTCGACTAGCAGCGGCACCGCTGCGAGTGCGACCGATCCGGCGCCGACGGCGAACATGCCCACCTTTGAAGAGAAGAGCTTCTTGCTGCATGGCCGCGGCACCACCGCTGCGGCGGCCGCCTCGCGCGCCGGCGGGGCCTCCGCCTCTGCCTCCTCTGCCGCGTCGTCGGCGAAGGTGACGGCGGAGCAGGAGGCGGCGTTGTGGTTCGGCTTTGAGCAGCTGTCCTCCGCGCTGCGCCACAGCTGCCTCGGCCCCTACTGTGCCGTGCTGCACCTCGCCTCCCCGCACGAGGCCAATGCGTTTTTGCTGCAGCACCAGCTGTCCTTGGCGGAGCGGCACGGCGTGTACGCGATGCACGTCGGCGCCATCGCCACCTCGGCCCTCGCTGCAGCACTGCCGAAGATGCTCGCGCGGCACGCCTTATCTGACCGCCCTGTGGACGGCCGCGTCGTGCGCGGCTACGTGGTAGCGATGCCTTCCAACACGTACTGCGTCGTGGATGCCGGCCTCTACCCTTCAGTGGAGCAGGCGTCCGCCGTCACCCTTGTCAACACACACACGAACTTCCTGAGCGTGTCGCTGGGCGACGAGGTGCTGGTGCAGCTGTCCGCCGGAGGAGGGCTCAGCATCGCAGGGGAGGGAAAGGTCGGCGGCAAGCTGCTTCGCGTGCTCGTCGCCTCCGCCTTCGCGAATCGGCGTAGCGTGTCACGGGTGCAGCTGCCCACCACGGCAGCCCGTACGCTGCGCACCTCTAACCTCGCACGTGGCTTGCTAAGCGCCGCGGCCACCCATCAACAGCATCAGCAGCAACAGCAGTCGAAGTCTTCAGGGCCGCCCAACGTAGCCAACGCCCTCAAACGCAACGTGGTGGTGGGCCAAGGAGGCCGGCCATTTGCACCGGGTGGCTCTGGCAGCTCTGCGGCTGCGTCTTCCGCTGCCCCGCCCAACCTACGGCCGCTGAGCGGCAACGCTGCCAAGGCGCTCGCGAGCAAGCTTTTTAAGCACATACAAGAACAGAAGCTGAGTGCTGCGGGGGCCAGCGGCGGCAGCGGTGGTGCTTCTGCAGAGCGTATCTGCACCTACCCAGCCGGACTGAGCGTCTACACCCGCCTGCTGGTGCGTGTGGAAAAGATTGAGGACGACGGCCTGCACGCCCGCTGCCTCGCAGACGCGACGAATTGCGGCTACACAGGACCCGTCTTCATCCCTGCCGCCCTCGTCCCATCCGAGTCGGCCACCACCGCCACTGGCGGCCCCGCACCGGCACACCACATGAACGCCACAAGCGGCGCTGGCATTCTCATGAGCGGCGGCACCGGTGGCCCCAACGCCGTCCACGGCGGGGAGGGCTGGCGATCGTACGCCGTGGTGGGCGAGCGCATGCACGTGGCGCTGCTCTACATGGTGGCTGTGGGCGGCAGTGCGGCGACGATGCGCGGGGTGGCGTCGAAGAGGGAGGCGGACCTGCGGCGGGCAGCGGTGGCGGCCGCGGCATCGGCGGACGAGGCAGACGCGCTGTCATCTCCCACCTCCTCCTCCTCCCCATCCGGGGCTGTGGTGGCGGGCACGTCCGTGACGGCGGTGGCCATGCTGCAGCTGTCCGAGGGTGACCTCGGCGTCCCAGCCGGGCCGTCCCGCACCTTCCCAGCCTACCTGCTGCGCGCTGCCGGTGCGTACGCCTCGGCGGCGCTGCGGCAGACGCCGCTCATCCTCCCCGTCGCCGACCTCGGCGCGCTCGACCCGTCGGCGCTCACCACGTCCCCGGCTACGCTGACCATCTCGGAGGTGGTGAACGACGTCGGGCGTGGGCAGTACGCCGTGGTGGTGCCCTACGCCGTCTACGCGGCTCGTCAGGCGGAGCGGGCGGCGGCGCAAGAGAGCCGGAAGCGTGCGGAGGTGGATGAGGTAAAGCGGCGGCTGGCGGCGGTGATGGGCGAGGACATTCTGGACGTGCTGAACGACGATGATGAGGGTCAGGAGAGTGACAGGCGTCACGCCAACGCGGATGCGAAGCGGCAGCGCACAGAAGGTGGTCAGTGAGGAAGTAAAATAAAAAATGCCTGTATCTTGAAAGCTTGGATCTGTTGTAACAGCAAGCCCCGCTTATGGCGAACGATGCGCATGTACCACTACTCCGTTGCCGAAGCATAACAATTTGTGACGGAAAAAAGAAAGAGAAAACAATCAAAGAAACAAAAGCAGCAAAACACTTTGCTGAAAATTCTACAACACAACTTTCGCTTTCAAAAAATGGCTTTGACTTTCCAGCGGAAAAAAGGAATTGTATTCTGTATACGTACAATTACCCCAGCGCAGGCTACACGTTCTCGTGAAACAGAGCTGACATGCTCAGCGATGCTAGCACTTTTGCTTTCTATTGTGGTTGTGTGTTTCCATCTTCCCCGCCTAACTCTCTCGGTCTTTTTTCTTTCCGCTTTTTGCTTTGAGCACGTAAAGCAAACGGTCTACGAGGTTTGCCTTTCTTACACACGTTCACCGAACTCTGTACAAGCAATCTCCACATTAGCACGAGCTAAGGTCAGAGAAGAACCATTGAATAAACTCTGTTCCGGAAAGAGAGTATCTTTATTATTTTTCTTAACATTCTAATTAACCCGCAGATTTCATCAACTGTGCTGTGGCGACAAACGAAGCGTCATTGTGCACAACTGGAGAGAATAGACTAATCCTGAGATCTTGTTCTTTTTCTGTACTCAATTTACTTTCCTTTTCATTCAGCGCTGCCTTCTTTTTTCCGTCGCTAAGCCTACCTTCGGACAAGGTGTGCTTATTTCTTTTCCTTGCGTAAAGTGTCTCATTTTGTCACCAACTAGTGTAACCTCCCACTACCATTTTTTTTTGTTTTTATTTGGTCCGCTCCGGCAACAGCTGCTGAGCCAGTTAACTCACCTAACGAGACCACTGTTAATCTGTGTCACCACACACCCTTATCATCAGCTCCTTTCTGTTGTCTCTTTCCAACTAGGTCGTTTCCCTTTTCTTTTCGTTGCCTTGAATGCGTTGTTTTTCTTTAGCTTCTTCGACACTTCTGCTTCCCTGCGTTTCCTTCTTGGTTTCTTTTGATCGATTCATTTGTATCATTGGAGACACCAGACTGGTCTAACTCGTGTACATGGACGAGGTCAGTCTTGACACACTCGTGTTGAACGGCGAGTGCGATGTGCAGTGGGGGACGCGCGGCGTCACTACAGTGCACCGCACCTTCGAAATCCACACCAACAACATTCTTTACTGCTTCAACGAACCGAAGGACTCGATGGCGAAACATGTGAAGGAAAAGGTTTACCTGGAGGGCTGTCGCGTGGTGGACGGCGGCGCGTACAGCGGGGCGAGCGAGCGGCTGCTGCTCTTCCTCGTCAGCTACGACTACGCCGAAAAGGTGGATCTGCTCGGCAATCGCCGAGCGTACATTTTTGCCGCGGAGGGCGACCACGACAAGTCGTCGAAGAAGAACGGGTCTGATCTAGATGCGCTGCCCAGCGCCAACTACGTGGTGCAGCTCTTCTTGACTGATAAAATGCTCAAGTGGCGGCTGCTGCAGGCCATTCAGCAAGCCTCGGGGGAGTACGCCCAGCTCTCCCCTGACTCCCCGCTTGCCGGCAACCTCGCCGGTTCCGGCTCCGGCAAGAGCTCCTCGCACGGCGCGGACGCCAAGCGCGGTTCGTTCGCCCGCTACAACGTGCCAAACCGCTTTGAGACAAAGGTTCTCGGCCACGCCGAGCCGCCCACCCACGCCCGGCAGTCGTCGGACATCAGCGTACTGTCCGATCACGAGGTGCTGCAGCTGTCCGACGTGTTGCGCGAGTACGATGCGATGCAGCAGCGGAAGGCCGCGGCGAAGGAGGGTGCATCGGTGCCGGCTGGCATGACAAATCCCGCTTCGCCGCTCGCGCCGCCGGTGGGCCACGAAGATGTTCGCCGCACCGCCAGCACAGACGATGAGCTGCTGGCCGAGACCACGACGACGACGACGACGTCCGAGGAGGCCTGCGTGTCGGAAAATGCGGTGGACGACGAAGCCGGGGCGAGTGGGACGGCTTCCCCCAACAGCGCCGCGCCGTCCATCAGCTCTGCCGGCGTGCCAGCGCGGCTGCAGCACTCCCCGCTCTACGAGTCGTGCATCTGCGCCAACTGCGCCAACCAGTCCTGCGCTGACTGCGGTGCCGCCTTCCCGTCGTGGTGCCTGCTGCAGCCTTTCGGCGCCTTTGTGTGCATCGAGTGCATCGGCGTGCACCGCAAGCTGTGGTCGAATAAGTGCCGCGGCGCTGAGCTCGATCTGTGGCCGGCAGCCGACATCGCCTTCATGCAGACCCGCGGCAACGCCGTAGTGAACGGGGAGCTGGAGTACTACGTTGCCTTTCCCGCTGACAGCGTGGAGGCCGCGATGCACGTTGACCCCCCAGTCAAACCGGTCTCCATCTACTCCTCCATCGACGTGCGTGAGTCGTACATTCAGTGGAAGTACGAGGAGCAGCTCTTCACGCAGCGCCGACACCCCAGCGCGGCGGAGCCGCTGCCGCCGCGGCACGACCCGGCAGGGTTGGAGCAGGCAAGTCGCGCTGCGGCCATCACGGCATCTGCCCCGGGCAACACTGCGACTGCGTTCGGCGTGAATGGCAGCGGTGCAATGGCGGCGTACAACGGCGCTGCCAGTTGTGACGGGGACGGACGCTACACCTCGCCAACGCAGCCACACCCGCTGCGGTCGTTTATGCGCGACGACGGCCCGCCGCGCTACGCCGGCTTGCTGGACGTCATTGTGAAGGAGCTGGTGGGCCCCGAGTCGATCACGGGTGCCGTGTGCGTCTTGACCAACGGCTTCCAGACGCTTCGCACGCACGCCAGCCGGCAGCTGCTGCACATGCGCACGGCCACGGTCTGGGATGAGCACCTGCAGCTCGGCATCGAAGGCGTTGGGCGGAAGCCGATGTACTGCACGATTTATCGCGGCAAGGGTGAGCTGCTGGCCACGGGCGAGGTGTGGCTGAAGGAGGAGGTGTTCCAGCCGGGCTCCAGCTCCATGTTTGCCGCCACCCTCACGTGGAGTCAGCTGCACAAGAAGCCAAACCAGCGCAGCCCGGCAGAGCGGTGGAAGATCACCTTTCTCACGTCTTACCAGATGCTTCTGTAGTCTCAGCAGCAGAGAAAGTCTCTTCGTGTGCACGCTGTAATTTCTGTGCGCACCTCACCACTGTCTACATTTCCGCGATGCTATATCGTATCTTTTTCTACTTCGTTTTCAGTGTGCGTTAAATTCAAGATTGGTACACGTTTTCGGCTTCACTTTCGGAAACTGTGTCCTCACATATCCGCTTTGCATGAGTGAAACCAACACACAAACAAGAATACGTGCAGCGAAACGAAGAGTAAAGCTGATGTGCATAAAATGTCTAACCTCCGCCAGCGCGAAGCAAGTGATCCAAACGGCAGTAAAACTTTTGAATATAGAGCTTCTTACATATATATGTGGGAGATGTCAAAAGAATGCTCAGCGCACCTTTCGACTTGTTTAAAGGGCTTTAAGCTAATAAACTTAGCATCACAATACCTTTTTACGGTGTTAGGTGGCTGTATTGTTTACTAATTTTTTTTTTTTTAATGATTATTAACTCACTCTCCCCTCGCTTCTTAATCCAATTCTTCTTATTTTATCACACTCAAAAAATGCTATATATGTGGTTTAGCAGGCTAGAATTGCACTTCTCGCCCTTTCCTCAACCCGATTGTCATCATCATTACCATCATTATTGTTTTATTTTTCCGTGTCCTTTTCTCACCAAGCTCTCTCTGTTGCTCACGTACCCACCTAAAAAAAAAAGGCTATTACTACTTTCAGTACCTTTTGTTATAAGAATATACATCAGTTTATCAGCGGCGCTGAAGGCAAATTAATACAGACCTTACCCGTACCCAAGATAGAAAGAACAGCGCATTCTTTTTTTCAAATAAAGCTCGAACCGCGTCGCATCAAGTCTAACTTCCACAACATTTCTTTGCCATGTTTCTCACCTACTCTTTCGCGCCGATCTGGGCTGGCCTGATCTCCATCCTCACCTTCCTCCTCCTCCGCCACTTCGACCCTGTAGACCTTAACCAGTATACGGAGAAGATGCACGGCATCCCGCCGGCGGCCTGCTGCCTCTCGGTGTTGATCCCGATTATGGTCCTCATCGCGTACGACTTTGCGCTGAAGCTGGGACCGAAGCCGTCGCGCTACGGCATCAAGATGTAAGAGTGCCTGACTTGCAAAAAAACAAAAAAAATATGGAAGAGCAACGGAGAACGCGCCAAAAGAACGAGAGGAGAAGAGCTGCGCCGCTAAAGCCACTTAGACGAGAAGTAAGTAGGCAAGCTTTGGTGTGTCCAAAAAATCTTTTTTTGAGATCGCCTTTGCTCTCTCTGGCCCAGCTATTCGCGCCATCCTCAAGCGTTTCGTCTTTGTGTTTGACCGTTGTTTTCTGTTTTCATTGCCTTCCTTTTTTTTCGACCTGGGAGAGACAACAGCAAGGTTATACTGCTTTGAAGGATGCTCAACTCACACACAGGCGTTCACTGTTCGTGTGTGTGCTACCATCGGTTTGAGTGACGGTGAAAACCAACATTTAATAACATTGAGGTAAAACAAAGTAACAGCTTTTCTCTTCCCCCCCTCTCTTGTTTCTACTGCAACTTGCAAGGCGAGGGAAGGTTGACTGATTGCCTCCACTTTTCTTACCTTTTCTTTCAAGCATCAAAATTCAATGGAAAAGCAAAAAAAAAAATTAAAAGAAAAAACGAAGTAAAGGTGTGTGTAAAGGTGTGTGTATCTATCCGCTTTCCATAATCTTTGTGTTTTGTGTCATTTTTGGCTTCGGAGTGCAACAGTTGCGAATGACGGCGATACTCACGTGGTGTTGGACAGGTAGTTCCTTGTCTCCTGTTTTTCCTGCAGAGCGATAGGTCACCTTAATTTGATGCATTTGTGTCCCGCTTCTCATTGTCAATTCAAGTGTATTTACGTAATGCCAACTTTGTTTTCTTGCGTTGCAGGCTTGTCAGGTAATTCAAGGCGGTTGTCGAACTTGACGCGACGTTTTCGCTTGTTTAAGCTTTGACCTGCTGCATTCGGCGACAACCAAGCATTTTCTTGCGTGTCAATCTACTTTGTCCTTTACCCTCAATTCTTTTATCTGTCTCCTGATCGCTCTTTTTATTGCAAACCCTTTCCATCTTGCTATGCTTCAGCAACCATCATTGTACCGTTCAGGTCAATCCCTTTTTTTCTGTCTCTTACGTATCGCAAAGAGAAGATCCACTCACGTTCGCACGCTACGCTGCGACACATTCAAACTGCTACACAATTTACAGGGCTTGACTGTTTCGGATGTCAAGTCATCTTTCTGTACTCAGCTAACATCTTCTTCTTTCTTGGGGGCTTTTTTTGAAGGTAGGCATCTTCACTTCAGTTCCTTCAATTCGAGTCACAAATCAGACACGCACTCTGGCAATCTTCCACACTATTATTTGTTCATTTTCTCATATCCTCTTTAATCCATCTCCACAGCTTCACAATGCTAGAGCGCATCATTTTGTTCAGCGTGCACTGCGTGCTGGACCTCTTCTTCTACCGCCTGCCGCGGTGGGTTCACACGGTGCTTGTGAAACTGCCCGTCACGCTGTGGCAGCTCATCACCGGCCACCGCCCTCTCAGCTACGCCCCCAGCACAGAGCGCCACATCTCCGTCGTGACCTCGCAGAAGGACGCGGCAGCCGGCGAGCAGACAATGCGGCGCTTTGGCCTCAACAAGACCATGTTGTACGACGGCCCCCTGTACAGCGGACACATCCACACCGTCATCGGTACCGCCCGCAGCAGCCACCGCGTGCACTATGAGCGCGAGCTGCTGACGGCGGACGACACCAACCCCATCTGCCTCGACTGGCTGAAGGTGCCAAGCGAGGTGGCCGCCAAAGGCATCATCTTGCTCATTCCCGGTCTGGGCAACTATGGGCAGTCAAACTACATCCAGCGGTTTGCGCGCTGCGCGGTGCACCACGGCTACCACGTCTGCCTGCTCACTCCGCGCGGCATGGGCTCTGCCCCGCTCACCACCCCAAACATCACGTGCGTCACCTTCACCGCGGACATCCGACACGCGCTGCGGCGCCGCCTGCAGCGCGATGACGTCGCACGCGAGTTCGGCGCCGCGCTGCCCCTCTTCGCCGTCGGCTACAGCTGCGGCGGCTCCACGCTCATCAAGTGCATTGCTGAGGAGACGCAGGCGCAGCAGGCAAGCAACGGGACGCTCTACAAGGGCGGCTTCCCGGTTGACGCGGTGGTGTCCGTCATCGCACCAAACGACATGCGGGTGTCGGCGGAGATGCTGCTCACCCCAATGGGAAGGCTGCTCTACGCCAAGCCCATTTTTGTGGCACTCTGCAAGTACCTCCGCAAGCACCGCACGACGTTGGAGTCCGCCTCGGCGGGCAAGTCGGCGGAGGAAAAGGCAAAGCTGCCTCTCATTCACACCGACTTCGCGGCTGCCATGAAGCTCATCCGCCAGCCGGTTGACGTGGACGACCACGTCGTGGCGGCCCACTTCGGTTACGCGGACCGCTTCACCTACTACAAAGACGGTGACTCCCTGCAGTACATTGAGAAGATCGTGGGCGTGCCGGTGTTGTGCATTAACACCCGTGACGACCCGATCGTCGGCTACGGCGTAACGCAGGACGCGTGGCAGAGCGCGTGTAACGTAAACGCAAACACGGTGTACATGGAGGTGCCAAGCGGTGGCCACTTCGGCTTTGTGCAGAACCCGATCCAGGAGTGGATGCAGCCCTTCAGTCGTCTGCAGACCTACCCCCTGGCAGCACTGGATCACTTTTTGGCCTCGCGCCAGAGCAAGAAGCAGCTGTAAGCTTCCCCGCTCCTCCTTTTTTCCCCGCTACTTTCTCATAGGCATTTGAAACTGTCACTTTCTTTATCACCTCCTGTGATTTTTTTCGTTTTCATCTTCAAGCGTATTTATGCCCACGTGACAATGCGCATCGTCGTCACCCCTTTTGTTTTCTCTTCCGTCTCTTCCAATTCTTTTTTTTTTTCGGGCATCTTTCTGCAGAACAAATCTGCTTTTTTTTCACGATGCGCTTCTGCGTGCCTTTATCTTTTCTTTTTTACGGAGAGTGCGTGTACTGGTTATTGCTGTGGCAGGCGAGTGTCTAGTGCACGACATGCATAGAAAAGCATATGCGCGGGCATTTCGTTTCATCGGAAGTTTCCAGTTGCTTCTGTGCACATTCGCTAACTAAGAGCATTCTTTATTTTTTTGCTTCCTTGTATTTTCCCCTGGGTTTTTATCTATACATTAAAAAAAAAACAAAACCGAATAGGTTGTTCTTTCCCCCAATTATGCTGGCGTCTTTCGCTTTCTCCACTCTCAGCTTGTCTGCCGTTGCGTAGTGACGCTAAACTCATATCTTGTTGGCTTCTCCCTGTCCAGCAGTAAGGATGTTGATCGCTGAAGCAGGTGATGAAGCGTTTGACAAACTGGAGATGACACACCCCAGGTTCATTTGCGCACCAATACGGACGCACACAGGCAAACACACATTTCTGCCCCGTAAATACTTAACTAATAACGAAAGCTGCAGCTTGACAAAAAAAAAATTAAGAATTTGGGAATGATAGGAAAACAAACAAAACAGCACTTTGTTTAAAATCTGCAACAAATTCTTGAAAGCAAATTCATATGCACCGTTTAAAGTGGAATTAGCGGAGTATAATTCTTTTATTAAATTTGTGCAAAACATGATTAATAGAACAAAGCTAATCGCTTCTTTTTTCTGTCTGGTTGTATATGAAATAGTCAGATTCGAATCTAACAACGTTAGTGTTACTTGCTTTTTCGTATTTTTTGCCTCTTCTTTCCCCTTTTGCGACTGTTCTCTCTTGACAGACTTCTCATTTTCGCTTTGTATTGATCGAAACGCACTCACGGCCGCGCAGCCCCGAAAGGACATTAAACGTGTAAAAAAAAAATAAATTTAAGCCTTTTCTTTTCTGCGATCTGCCCTCCTCTCAACCGCGTCTATTATACATAATAATTTTCGACTAATTGACAACGAACTATTACAGCTCTCTTTCTTGATAGCTAAAACTTTTTTGATACAATGTTAGGCAAAGTCAGTTTATTCCTCATTCACTCTTTCGTCCATGTCTTTTTATACCAGATCCCGCGGTTGGTCCGCGCGGTGCTGGTGAAGCTGCCGGTCACGATCTGGGAGTGGATCACCGGACGCCGCCCCTACACGTACAGCCGTGCCAAGGAGCGCCACATCGACGTCATTGCTTCCAAGAAGGACGCACAGGCGTCAGACCGGATGCTGCAGCAACTGGGCATCACCCACGACATGACCTACCGCGGCCCTCTCTACAACGGTGACATCCAGACCATTCTCGGTAACATGTACGGCAGCCGGCGCGTGCACTACAAGCGCGAGCTGCTCGACGGCTTCGACGGCAACCCGATTTGCCTCGACTGGCTCGCGGTGCCGGAGGGTGTGACGGCGAAAGGTGTTATCCTGGTCATCCCCGGTGTGGGCAACTACAGCCAGACGCCGTACATTCAGCGCGTGGTGCGCAGTGCGGCGAAGCAAGGTTTTCAGGTGTGCGTGCTCAGCCCACGTGGCATGGGCTCGGCACCGCTGACGCAGCCGCGCCTCACCTGCATCACGTTCACGGCGGATGCCCGCACGACACTGCGGGAGCGCTTCACGCATGAGCAGATTCGTGCCCGTTTTGGTGCTGATCTGCCGCTCTTCTTGCTTGGCTACAGTGCTGGCGGCACAACGCTGGTGAAGACGATGGTGGAGGAGATGGCTGAGTTTAAGAAGGACCCTTCGCGCTACCCTGGCGGCTTCCCGGTGAAGGCGCTGATGAGCATCAACGCGCCACATAACATGTTTGTGCACCACCAGTACATCGAGCACTGCGCCTTCTACTACCAGAAGCCGATGGTAGAGTCGATGCACAAGTACGCGCTGAAGCACGCCGACCTCATTATTAAAGGCCTGCCGGGTCTTCCGGCCCTCAAGGACAAGGCCGAACTGGAATTTTGGATGTCGAAGATGAAGACAGCCAACGACTTTAACGAGCACCTCGTCGCCCCGCACTTTGGCTACGAGGAGGGGGCCGTTGGATACTACAAGGACGCGGCTTCCTTCAAGTGGCTGGAAAAGACTGAACCTTCTATTCCGGTGATCTGCGTGGCCTCCAAGCAGGACCCGATTACCGGCGTGTCCCACACGGATGAGGAATGGCAGGCGATGGCCGACAAGCACCCGAATGTGGTGCTAGTGCACACGCCAGTTGGCGGACACCTATCTTATCTCCCCAACCCCATCGACGCGATGAACGAACGGGGCATTTTTCTGGTTGACTTCCCCATTCAGGTGTTCAAGCATGCGGTGGAGAAGAGTGACAAGCTTAAAACCGCTTAGAGAGTGGACTTTGTAAAATTGGTTGCTGTTTTTTTCTTTCATTGCTTCATTATGAGATTGCGAGGTTCGCGCAAAATAGCGGAGGACTTTGTAAGTGCTCATCATATATGAGTAAAATAACCACTACTGATCCGTAATTACCTTCTGACGACACGCTTTCTGACACAAACATGCAGACACTCACATGCACAATTACAATCAGAATGTTCCTCCCCCTCTTCTCTTCTCATTCGCGTTAATGAAGAAGGGAGAGGGAGAGTTTTTTCCCCCTTTTTTTGTTTTCGATGTAAGACACGTCAGCGCTCCATTCTGCACCGTGTATGTGAAAAAAAATCTTTAACATAGTTCTTTTTTTGAGAATGTGGTTGCGACTTGAATACTTAAAAGCTGTGCGCGATTAATTTTGCCTTACGATAGTAGTCAGCGGGTTTTTCTTTTCTTTCTGTGAAGGTTTTAAGCCAGGAAAGCAACGAAAAGGACAACACAGAAGCTGTTTGACATCTGTGCATTGCATTTGCCGCATTCATGTCGTATTGTGTTGATGAGCAGGCGGCTGGAACCTTGATCGGTGCCTTGCCTACGCGCCGAATCGTTGACACTTTCTATTTTCGCTCCCTCCTGTTTCGGCCTTTCTACCCCTTTTCACCCTGCATCTGTCGCATACACATCAACTTACTGACACTCACACAAACACACGCTCAGACAAAGACACACCGCCGCATTAATTTTTTTTTTTTTACACTAACCACTTCAAAACAATCCCTATTTATTTGTAGCGTTCAGTGTTTCGAATTGGCAATTTACCCGCATCAAGAAAACACTGCACNTTTTTTTTTTGTCTTCAGTTTCATTAGTTTTACTTTTTTTTTTTTAAATATCGCACAGCGACCAATTGAGGCCGATTCCCCTACTTTCTCTTACGCGAACAACCCATTAAGAAAATGACTACCAAAGTAACCGTATTCCTTATTCACCTTTTCGTCCATGTTTTCCTGTACCTCATTCCATGGTTCCTGCACACGCTGCTGGTAAAGCTGCCGGTCACGCTTTGGGAATGCCTGACCGGACGCCGCCCCTACACGTACAGCCGTACTAAGGAGCGCCACATCGACGTCACCGCCTCCAAGAAGGACACACAGGCGTCGGACCGCCTGCTTTGGCAGCTGGGTCTGAACCACGACATGACCTACCGCGCCCCCCTCTACAACGGTGACATCCAAACCGTCCTTGGCACCATTCTCGGCAACATGTCGTGCGGCCGTCGCGTCCCTTACAAGCGCGAGCTGCTCGACGGCTTCGACGGCAACCCGATTTGCCTCGACTGGCTCGCGGTGCCGGAGGGTGTGACGGCGAAAGGTGTTATCTTTGTTATTCCCGGTATCGGCAACTACAGTCAAACGCCGTACGTCCAACGCTTGGCCTTCACGGCGACGAAGCGTGGGTTCCACATTTGCATTCTCAGCCCGCGTGGCATGGGCTCGGCACCGCTGACGCAGCCGCGCCTCACCTGCATCACGTTCACGGCGGATGCGCAGAAGGCACTGCGGGAGCGCTTCACGCACGAGCAGATCCGTACCCGCTTCGGTGCTGATCTGCCCGTTTTACTGCTCGGCTTCAGCGGTGGTGCCACGACGATGGTGAAGACGATGGCGGAGGAGTTCGCCGAGTTCCAGAAGGACCCCTCGTGCTACCCGGGCGGCTTCCCGGTGAAGGCCTTGGTGAGCATGAACGCACCCTACAACATGTTCATGCACCACAAAACCGTCGAGGACTGCGCCTTCTACTACCAGAAGCCCCTCGTCGAGTCGATGCACAAGTACGCGCTGAAGCACTCCGAGATCTTCCTGAAGGGCCTCCCAGGGCTCACGCATTTCGAAGACAAGGTGGAGCTGGAGCTCTGGATCAAGCAGATGACGGGTGCGAATGACTTCAACGAGCACCTCGTCGCCCCGCACTTTGGCTACGAGGAAGGGGCGGCCGGCTACTACAAGGACGCCGCCGCGTTCAAGTGGCTGGAGAAGACCGATGCGTCCATTCCTGTCGTCTGCGTGGAGTCCAAGCAGGACCCGATTACCGGCGTGTCCCACACGGATGAGGAATGGCAGGAGCTGGCCGACAAGCACCCGAATGTGGTGCTGGTGCAGACGCCGGTTGGCGGACACCTCGGCTACCTGGCCAACCCCATCGACGCGTGGCGCCAGAAGAACAGCTTCTTAATCGACTTTCCGCTGCACGTCTTCCAGCACGCCATTGAGAAGAACGGCAAACCAGAGGTCGCGTAACTAAGCACACAAGCACATCCATTGAACAAAAACCCCTTACACACCCATAATTAACAAAGCTGCGCTTAACATCCAGCACCTTTTCTTAGTTATCTGTTTTCCATTTTTCCTTTTTGTTTTTGTTATCCTTGCTTATTTTCATATATACTCTTTTTAAGTCCTTCGATTGTTTTCTGCGTTTCTTTCTTTTTTTTGTTTTTACCAGTTGAGAAGCTCATACATTTTTTTTTTTAATTCCACTACTTCTCGCTCCTCTTTCATGCACGAATTTTATGCACACCCACTGCTTTTTCAGCTTCCTCTTCACAGTAACGAAGAGAAGAAAGGCTTGTTCGGTGCTGCACATCAGCGCTCCTTCCATCGAAGTGCATAAAAAGAGAGAAAGAGACTCTTTTTTTTCTTTTGCTTTATTTCCCATCTATATATATCCATTTCTCTTTTTAAAGCTATTCCTTCCAAGGTTATTTAATATGCTTGAAAGCAGCTCACATCATAATTTTTTTTTGCTTTTCTCGACAGCCGCGTCATTGTGTGCACAAGCCACGGTTGCTGAAAAACGAATTCTTGTGTGTGGTGGCTCAAGTGCTTATTGAAGAGATACTCGCGTCCTATATAAACTTCCCCTTCTATATACATATTATTTTTTTCCCCTTTGTCTCTTCTACACCTCGTGTATTTTTTGTTTATTTTTATTGTTTAGCTCATCAGTGTTTAATAATTCCAGGCTAATTTGATAGAAACGAAAAGAATAGAAAATTAGAGCATTTACCTGAATGACGTATCTCAAGTAACATCAAAAGACTCATTGTTACCAGATTGTTTTGTATGGCGAAAGGTGGCGGTGCGTTGCTCTTGCCTTTTCTTTTGGCTGGGAAGGGAGAGCACTAAAAATTCATTACATCGATTTCTTTGCTCGAATCCACATGGACTGTGTGTGTGTGTGTGTGTGTGTGTGTGTTTGTAAGTGGCAAAAAGCAAACGTGGACGACGGCTAATAAAGGCGCATGCCTTTCCTTGCCCAAGTGATAGAAGAAACACTGTTGACAGCCACGGCTTTTTTCTCTGGTCCTGCATATGCCAAAACCTTGAATTAACTTCAGACTACACAATCAATCATCCTCCTCCTTTCATTGTGACGTCTTTACACTTATTCTACTCGCTCGCAGATTGCGTATTCAAAAAACCAACACTCACTCAAAAGCTTTAATCATCGCCTGAACAGCCTTTTTTTTGCGCAAAAAAAGCTGCATCTCCCAAGCGCTGACGCTATTAGAGACTGCAGTGTCTCTTTTCTTTTTTAGCTTGCCGCCGTTTGTTTTGCCGAGTGTCTTCTGTACAAAAGCTACACAAACGTGAAGGCGCTACTCTGCATTTCTACCATCCAGTATTTTTCCTCTTTACTTAGAAAGCATGAACTTTTTCAAGAGCTCCGCTGCACAGACGGGAGACACGGCAGCTGTTCCCGTGCCAGCGACCACCGCCGCCGCCGTCCCCGCGACACAATACCCACGTTTGCCTTTCAGCAAGTGGGCCCAGGCCCTCGTGTGGCTCAACTGTGCGTCTCTGGTCATCTGCGGTATTCTGACCTTCGTCTTTGCGTGCATCCGGCCGAAGCGGCCGTCGCACTTCTTCAACGCCATCTACATGGTCGGCTTTGGCGTCATGTGCATCTTGGCGGAGTTGCGACTCCCTGTGGCGGAGCGCATGTTCGGCATTCTGTGCACCAAGTCGGGCCTGGCCTACTGCTTTGTCTTCGTCGGCACCCTCGGCATCTCCTTCTGGATCGGGAAGTACGCCGGCGTACTAATCCCCTTCATCTCGGGCATCTTCAGCGTTGTAATTGGCGTGTTGTGCCTCGGGGACCGGCTGATGCAGCCGCAGGGCTCAGGCAGCACGCATGCGACGGAGACCACCGTCGTGTAAAATGACCCAAAAAATACTAACTGGTCCATGTGCTACGCGACGTATAAATTTATATCAAGCTGCCTCACCTTTCAAAGGGCTTCCTTTGCTGTTTTCGTTGTTCTTCTTTCTTTTTTCTACTTTGTGTAGCCGTGCGTACGCGTGCGTGTTTACTGCATGTGCCTCTTGCTCATGAGCTTATCATTTTCCGTTTTTTTCGCTGATGTTTAGCGCGAAGTGAACTTGACTAAGGCCCATATCGTCAGGTCTCGCTTTTTCTGTATCGTTGACTGATGTCCACGGCAAGAGGGGTTTGCAGCAGCACTTGCACATCTTTCCCTTCTTTTTTCTAGGCTACTTTACCGACACTTTAACCATCAATGACCACACTACGAAATGAGTGTGGTCAAAATGTTGAATGCTGTGTGACTCTGACGTTCACTGTCCCACTTTTCTCTGTCTCCCTTCTGTTCTCTTTGGCTACCGCTAGAAGTTCTCGCGACACGTATCCCTGCCGTTTTTCCGGAAAAAAAAAAAAATTGTCATTGTCTTACCTTATTATTTAAATTTGAATAATTTCTTTTGATCTATTGTTTTAAATATGCTGATTTGGCACGCAAAG
>MDUD01002372.1:0-11089 GCA_002216565.1 Crithidia mellificae | reverse complement strand
GACGCCGCCGAGGAGTCGAGGGCGGTGGTCGCGCTGACGTCGAGGTCGTCGTCCCCGCCGCCGTGGCGGTCGAGGTTTGGTAGCTCGCCGCTTTGCATTGGCAAGGAGGAATGGCACAATGGAACTTGTTTCTATTCTATTTTTCCTCTCTATTGTTGCTGTAAAAGGTTTTTTTCGAAGCAAAATAGAATTGAATACAGCCAATCTTGCGAAATAAAAAAAAGGGGGTAGACAACTGCAATTGTAAAGGAAATCTAAAGGTTTGTTGTAAATGAATGTGAAGAAAAAAAGTTGGAGACAGCTTTTCAGAGTCTGTGTCCTTATTTTTTTTTTTTTCAAGTCAATCGGATCGCACAGAAAAGGAAAAAAACAGTAGTGTTTAAATCTATAATTTTGCTTCAGAAAAAGTGCAAATAATCTAGACTAAGTGGCAGAAAGAAATTGAGAGATTTTCTCAAATATATGTTATTCTCCTGTGAACACAGGGTGGAATTCGAAAAAAAAATTGTGTACTCTATGTATGCTTTAATGTGCGTGTATGAGAGGAAAAAGATGTGCAAGAATGCTTAGCTAAATTTGCATCCAACCAAAAACAGGATTAGAACGCGTTTTCTTGTGAGACAAGCTGATAAGTTTTAAATGTATGTATGGACTAAATTCTTTGCGTCATGTCCTCTTGGGTGACAAATGATCAGCTGAGCTTTGTATGTGCTGTGGAAGAAAGCAAAAACACGAAGGAAAAAAATAGATGTATGAAGTGCGTTACAAATAAAGATGCATAATAGAGCCAGGATGCGAAAGAGTTCTGCACTAGAAACTATCACTTATGCGAAGCTTGCGTGCAGTTGCTGACAGCGTAGACTTTCGTCTTGTCTGCTTTCACAACTCTGAAGCAAAGAAAAATTGCTTTCTAAAGAGGAAAAAGAGAAGCGAGAAAACCTGAGAGCTAGACGTTTGCAAACGTGTCTCAAGCATCCTTCGGTGCTTTTTATTGTTCTCTCTATTTTACTTGGTTGTTGTGGTTTTTGTGTGTTTGTTTGCTTTCAGCATTAGTAATAACTTTTGGTTCGTGTCCCTTTCTCAGTCAAAAGTGCTACTCTGCCCTCTCATCCTGTCAAAGTCGCGTGATTACTCGCAACGTTAACAAACCTCAGGCATGGTCAAAAAACATCTAGTGAGTTTGACAGGTTGAGACAACATCGCAACGCACTTGAAAGTGATAATAGTAGAAAAGAAAAAAACGCTTTCAAAGTTCATGTTTTCTTTTTCTTCGAGTGTCGTTGTCTTGCAATACTTGGCGATGTTGCGTTGTTTTGTGAATTACAGAAGGCCAGAAAAAGAAAAAAATAATAGTACTTGTACTGCAATCTTGAACAAAGCAACTAACTAAAAGAAAAAATGCTAACTAACACTAAAAGAAGCTTTGAGCTCAAGCCCAAACAATTATGATGGACAGAGGCATCTGACAAAGAATGCGCGTACATTTGCTAAAAATAAATATTTTTTTCTATTTTTCTGACCAATTGCCATATTTACCATAGTAACGTAAGAAAAAAAAAGCATCGGGCGTTGCTGGTAAAGAAAAGCAACGCTTGTTCGACACGCACAAAGGCCAGCACGGAAGAGAACGAACCGAAGTCTCGGGTGAGCAAAACATGGGGAACGAAGATCCAAGGAAAAAAAAATTAGCGAATTCACAAGAAAAGGTGCGTTTTGGTTGTGGTAAAACAAGAGTTTTTTTCTTTTACAATACTGGCATTCCAGTACTTTTTTTCCAAAATAATAATAATAATAGAATGTTCTGTTCCTCTACGGCTGTTTTACAGACAAATGAAGAGAATCAGAATTCTCGATAGAACATGATAAAATATGTGTGAAAAAGGTGAGCAAAAAGACAAGATAATAGAAGAAAGAGAAAAAAACGCTTGCTTGATGAGTAGCCTTTCCTATCAAAGAAAAGAAAAAGAGTGAACGGAAGACGAACTACACGATAGTCAGTGGAAATGAAAAAGCTTGACACAAGTCAAATAAACGTCAGAACAGAAACGACATGACTCATTTGTGCATCGTGCCTCACTAAACAAAACCACAAAAGCACTCAACAATGTCATGTTCAGAGCAGCCACATACGCACCGAAGCGATGAAGAGTTGAACAGATAGAACTCGGGTTTTTTCTGTCCGCTTCTCCAGCATCGCTGAGGAGGGGGGAAGCTACTAAAGCAAAAAAGAAGGTAAAATTAGAAAGGGGGGAAAGGGGGGAAGAAAAGAAAAATTTCGTTTTTTTAAGTTAATTGATAAACGTGTTACAGAGATTCGATCGTGTGTTTCTGCTTTGAGGCAAAAACAAGGACAAAATTAAACAAATGAATAGGGGACCGCAAGCATTGCTTGAAGTTCCCCGCGACCCGCCACCCTCATGTAACAACGATTAAAGGTTGTCGTCTTTAGTTGTTACAAAAGCAGTGCTTGGAAGAAGCCCATCCAGGCAATGCATGAAGCGTGCAAAAGAGGCGCCGAGAGAAAAAAAAAAGAAGTGACTGGTCAGCGTACGCCGCTGTGGTGGAGCCCGGCAAAGCAACGCACCAAAAATACATAGCATCTGCGTTTTTATCAATAAAGTGGAAAACGCCTTACCTCTTTAGTGCGCATTTGAACCGGAGAAAGCAAATAAACGCGTTCAGCAAACAGAAAATTCAGCAGAGTGAACCGAATTGATCCGAGGCGTGCATGAAAACAGGAAAATAAAAATAAAAAAATTCAGCAAATATGTTGCGCACCCACTTATTCACCTGCTGCACTCCCGTGCAGTTGTCTCGCGTAGTTTTTCAGCCTCCCCGCCCCCTCAAAATTAAACGATAGTAAAAACAAGAGGGGGAACTACAGACGTGTTTGATTCCAACCAACAAGCACCAGGCCGACCACTTCCTCTCGTGTTTCTCATATTTTATACAGATGCCTCTATAAAGCACTAACTCGCATCCGCGCTGGGTTTGGCTCACCGCTGCAAATCTGTGTGTGTATATATGCATGTACGCACGCGTGGCACGTTGGCAAACAGGCTCCACGTGACGTACAGAAAGAAAAGCAAACTTTTTCTTAATAAGCATTTTTTTCTCATGAGCGCATCTCACTTTCATTAAGTTTATTTTTTTTCTTTGCTTCAATTCTACTAGTGCGAACCCAGTAGAACTTTCCTGACCTGTGCTTAGGGCTTCACGATGGGACCCTCCAGGGCGAAGTGAATGGCCTTGGACTCGGTGTACAGGTCAATGGCGTCGCGGCCCAGCTCGCGGCCAATACCGCTCTGCTTGAAGCCGCCGAACGGCACGGAGGCGTCGAAGTTGTTCCACGTGTTCACCCACACCGTACCGGCGTCGAGGTAGGTCGCGTAGCGGATCGCGGTGTCCATCTTGCGCGTGCAGATACCCGCGGCGAGGCCGTAGATGCTATCGTTCGCGCGCTTCACCACCTCGTCCAGGTCCTTGAACTTCATCACGCAGGTGACCGGGCCGAAGATCTCCTCCTTGCAGATCTTCATGTCCTCCTTCACATCAGCGAAGATGGTCGGCTGGACGTAGTAGCCCTGGTCGCCGATCTTGCCGCCGCCCGTGACGACGGTGGCGCCCTCCTTGACGCCCTCCTGGATGTAGGCCAGCACGCGCTCGTGCTGCTTCTTGGACACGAGCGGGCCCATGTCGTTGGCGGTGTTGTTGCCCGGGCCGACCTTGCGGGACTCGGCGTGCTTGCGCAGACGCGACACGAACTCGTCGTACACGGACTCGTGCACGTACATGCGCGAGGAGGCGGTGCAGACCTGACCCATGTTGAAGTAGATGCCCGTCGTGGCCACCTGCGCCGCCTGCTCCACGTCAGCGTCCTCGCACACGATGAGGGCCGACTTGCCGCCCAGCTCGAGCGAGACCTTCTTGATGTTGCTCTCCGCGGCCATCCGCATGATCTCGCGGCCAATCATCGTCGAGCCGGTGAAGGCGACCTTGTCCACGTCCATGTGGCTCGCGATAGCCGCACCCGCCGTGGCACCGAAGCCCGGCAGAATGTTCAGCACACCAGCCGGGTAGCCGGCCTCCAGCGCCATCTCGCCCAGCCGCAGCGCGCTCAGCGGCGTCTGCTCGGCCGGCTTCAGCACGACGGTGTTACCGCACGCCAGGGCAGGGCCCAGCTTCCACGCGGCCATGAGCAGCGGGAAGTTCCACGGGATAATCTGACCGCACACACCCACCGCCTGGCGCTTCACCACGGCGAGGAAGTTGCCGGCACGCGGCGGGGCGTAGCCGTCGACCTTGTCGGCAAAGCCGGCGTAGTAGCGGAAGCACTCCACGGCGAGCGCAACATCGGCGTTGAGGGCCACCTCGTACGGCTTGCCGTTGTCCAGACTCTCCAGCGCGGCCATCTCCTTGTTGTTCTTCTCCAGGATGTCCGCCATGCGCAGCATCACATCACGACGCCAGTGGCAGTCCGTCTTGCGGAACGTCTCGAAAGCCTCGCGGGCGGACTTCACCGCGGCGTCCACATCGGCCTTGTCGGCCTCGGCCACATTCGCGATCACCTGCTCGGTGGCCGGGTTCACCACCTCGAAGGTCTTACCGGACAGGGCGGGCACGAACTTGCCGTTGATGAGCAGCTTGTCCTGGATGTGGGTGACCTTGGGGGCCATCTGCAGGCAGCGGAGCGTGGAGCGCAGCATGATGAAGATTGACGAAGGCGGTAAAAGGTTTTTTTTTTAATATACTAATGATAGAGAGGAACGACCGTGTTGGGGATAGAGGGGAAAGTGTTCGTGACGAAAGGGTAGGGAGCAATGAAAAAGAAAGAGAAAAGAAAGTGATAGTAATGGGAAAAAATGAAAACGAAAAGGTAAGCTTTTCTACTTGTAAATATGGAAATCGAAAGTGAAAGAAAGGCGAATTTTATAAATATGGAATTGAAGACGACAAGAATGTTAAAAGAAGAAGATAGGTGGGGGTAGCGTTTAAGATCTAAAAAAAAAAAGGAGTGATGTACGTTGCGAGTCGAAAGAAAGAAATATAGAGTGTACAGAAAAGAGAGAAAGATTAGAGCCATGTTGCTTTATATTTTCATTCAGAAAATGTGAATCTACATACTTGTTGGTGATTTAACAGTCACTTCGAACAGCAAAGACACAACGCTGCTAGAAACTGAATACTCTGCAGCGCTGTCGATGCAGAGCGGCAGGCTGTTCAGGCTAAAAGTACTTGCACACCAGCATGTGAATGCACAGGTTCTGTTTGGTCAAAGAAAAAAAAGCGCTCGATGATGGTTGCTTACTTGCCCAAAGAATGTTTACAGCACTCGAAAGAGTACTAGGCAGTGGCGTTACGAAGACGATTAACACCTTCAATAAATAAATTTCCTACCTCAAAATACATTTACGTAGTCAATTGGCTCACTTATTCTTTGTGGTTGACAGAACATCTAACTATTGGCACAGAAGTCAAAATAATGAAAGAAGAGGAAAAGAGTAAAGAGAAACAAGAGAAGACTAATATTGGGCTAAAGTGTTAAAACGAGAAGAAAAAATAAAAGAACACTTCCACTTGCTTACAATTTTGTTGTGTGGGCTGCTGAGACGTGCAGGTTCGCGGCTAGGCTGGCTTTGCTTCTCGGTGTGTGCGCGGTATTTGACAATTGTAGATGCAATGCTAATCTTAGCAAGGCACTAAATAGAGAGAAAAAAAAGGAAAAAAAACGGCATCGCAACTGTTTCTTTTGCACACTCAGCAGCCCGACAAAGCACCAGTTTTCTCACCTAGACTGCACGCATGCGTTCTGCTGCTGTGGGTTAGGCAATTTGAATAAGGGGCATGTTTAGGAGGGGAGGGCTATCGAAGGAATAGCCACAACAGCAAGAGCTACATGCGCAACAGAGAAGGATGAGTACTAAACAACAGATCGCCACAGAGATGTGTTTGTGAGTGTAGGAGGGGGGCGCCGCTGACTTGAATGCGTGTTCAGAAGAGCCGCGGCATTCATGCAGCAGCCTGCCAACACACACGTGTGACCTCATCTGTGCATGGGCATCGAGGCGGTGGTACACGTGGAAAAGAAGATGCTTGCAAACTGTTGCGACTGCTTCGGGAATCTGCTAAACCGGCAGTGGGAAAACCCCTAAACAGTCTCCCACTGCGCACTCACGTACATCCCTCCTACACGCATGGCGATCTGTTTTCCTACTAATAAAAGAGAAAAGAAAAAAAGAAAAACATTTTTTACAATTCAAGCCTCAAGCAAAGTGAAAGCTGTTTCCGCTAAAGTGAGCATATTTTGTGACGGTTTTTGTTTGCATGCGTGTGTAGGGGTGATAGCAAACTAACGCGCCTCATCGTGAGAACTGGACCTTTTGCTTCCTTCTTTTCATCGAAACAAAAGGTCGTACGTGGAACGCAATCTTCCCCCTCCAGAGCAAATTGCAGGCGCGTGTGTCTCGACAAAGCAAAGCACAAAAATACAAGGTGATTCACAAAGAGCAAAGAAAGCAACTGTCACTCATTCCATCTTGGGCAAGAGAGCAACCCATCAACTCCGCCACCAGAAACAAATGAAGGAAAAGGAAATGATAAAACAGTTAAAGGAAAAAAATACCATCAACAACTACACCAGCAGCGCGTGCACCGATGTACCTGCGCGAGAGCACAGGACGAGTAGAACAAAGAGAAAGGTCGACACCGCGCCTCACATGAGTACGAGCGGGAGTGGGTCAGAGTCGGAGCGTGCACAGAAAAAAGGGAAACCCGTTTTTCCTAGTCCACACACCGACGGCATGTCAACCGCCAAGCCTGACGCAAGACAGACGCCCCGTACAGAGACGCAGACGAAAAGCAACCGTGCGTGCGCGCAGCGTTGCGGGCCGAACAACAAGGGCAGCAGCCAGGGGGTAATGCAAGCGGTTCTTAAGCGGGGATGTAGAACTTGCGCTGGCCCGGAGCGGCGGTATCGCCCAGCACGGCCGCGTACTCGTCGCTGTACTGCCACACGTGCGACATGTGGTCCCACGGGGAGTTGTTGATGGCCTCCTCCCACTCCTTGTTGACCGTCTTACGCCAGGTCGGGTTGTTCGCCGGCATGTGGGTGCCGTAGTAGTACTTGAGGCCGCTGAAGACGATGAAGCCGTGAACAGCGAGGACGATGGCCATCAGGATGACCGGGTGGCGCGGCAGCTTCTGGCCCTCGCCGAAGATCTTGTCCGACACACGCATCGCCACGACGGTGTCGACGGCGTCGCGGAACTGCTGGGGGTCCTTGAAGTGGGCCAGCGCCTCCGGCGGGTAGAAGACTTCCTTCTTCATGGAGTACACCCATTTGAAGCTGTACGCGAACGGGTTCGGGATGCGCGCGCGGTACTCGGCGAGCGTCGTGGCCGGAGCCCAAACACCAAACGGACGAGGCATGACGGGGGAGAAAAAGAGCTTGATAAAGGGAAGATAAGGGTCAAGTGACTCGAGGTATTGAAACCAAGACTAAGGCTAGAAAACTACTACTTTGTGTTCTTCTTTTTCTTTGATTATCGATGGCTTTAAAAAGGGAGGAAGACAAGAGAGGGAGAGGAAAGAAGTAAAAAAGGATGATAAGGGCAGTTGAGAAAGCAAGCGTGAAAACATGAGAGCAAAAGCGCAAGTGCAATGACGTGGTCACTGGGACTTGAGGGAGGAAGCTGTTTCTTATTTTCGACAAGAATCTTGTACATCCCTTTCGCGCTCTAGTAAACCCTTCGTACACGACACGTCTAGACGAGGCCAGTTAGTAAACACCACAATCACAGTTTGATGATTTTGTCAAATAAACATGTCTACCAAGTTCTAATAGGCAATTGCCCGCACAGTCAGCTGTGCACTGCGCAACCTCCACTTAGGGCTCAGAACCAAACTTAATCTTTCTGGTGAAGTTTATTGTTTAACGGTAAAGCGGGTTGGATCAAACAAAAAAAAAAAACTACGAACCTCGCACTTCAACAGTCGAAACGTATTAAGAAGATGAAAAGCCGCCAAGTGAGAATAAATCAAAACAGACAGGGTAAAGAAGAAAAAAAAAGAGAAAGCAAAATTGTGGAATAATGTCGCGTAGAAACGTTGAAACTTGAACAAAAATTAGAAACCGGATAAGAAAAAGACGAAGCAAACTGCGTAGCCGCGCGCACCTCACTTCATGCACAACTTCAATAAAAGGCGGCGGTCACGCGTTCTGGAAAAGGGGTAATGACAAAACGTGTAGTTGAAATGCAGCTCAGCAGCTTAGATAATGAAACAGAGAGAGAGAGGGCGAAAGGGAAAAAGCAGGGCCTCCTTCCGCTGGCCAGCGCCACTGTCTGACAAACTTGTGTTTCAAGCTTTTGGTGTAGCACTGGTCGCTCCAGTGCTGGCGCTCTTGCCCTCGCTAGCCTTCGGCGGTGCCGGCGTCACCAGATCCACCTTTCCTTCCTCCTCATCCTCTTCGTCCTCCTCGTCGTCTTCCAGCTCCTCCGTGAACTCGAACTCTTCCGTCATGACGTACTTCAAGTAGCTGCCGAAGTCGTTGGCGACCACCGTGAAGCTGCTGGGCGGCCCGTGGACAAACTGAATCACCTGGCCGTACACCCCGCCCTCTGACTCCACCGGCTTGAAGTCAATGTAAAGACGGGAAGGGGCAAAGACCTTCGTGGGCGACGCAGCACCCGCTGCAGCAGCGGCCGTCGGAGCAGAAAGTCCACTTGAAGCAGGTGCACCCACGGCACCAGCAACACCACCATTTCCGCTGGAAGATGCCTTTTCCGTGTTATTTGCCGTCGCCGCAGCGGCAGCAATTTTGGCCGGATCGGCGTCAGGGATCACAGGTGCCTGACCGCGGACGTGCGGCTGCACGCTGTCCGCAAACACAAGCCAGTGATAAAACTTGGCGTTCACGTCGATGCGAGGGTCAATGAAGACGACTTTCTCCTCGTTGTCTTTCTGCGCAGGCGGCACGGCCCGAGCGGAAGAGGAAGAGAGGTCGATCACCGGTGCTTCCGCAGCAGCAGCAGCACCAGCAGCAGCACCAGCAGCGCCAGTCGTGGAGTTCGCCTGTGGTGTCGGTGGAACACCGTAGATGAACTTGTAGCCCGCAAAGACGGAGCTAATTGTGTTCTGGTTGAGCTGCGCTCCCGCCGCGGCCGCCGCCGCTTCTGACAGGCCACCCTCCTTTGCCGGTGCAGACGGCGTGTTGAGCTCCCCCGCCGTCGCAGCACAGGCGCCGGCTTCGGCGGCAGCGGCGGAGGCGCCGGACGGCGGTGCCGCCGCGGTGGCGGCGTTGGCAGGTGGGGCGTAGCCCTCGCCCTCATCGGGCAGATTGGCCGACGGGGGCGGAAACTGCTGCTCCGCCTGCAGCATCTGGTCGATGGACTTAAGGTAGTAGGGGCAGCTGGTGTACGTCGAGCCCAGGATCGGCAGCGCGACGTAGTGCGGCAGTCGACGCGGGCGGTTTGCCGACGTCTTCTTCGACAGCGTGGATTTAATAAAGGCCGCAGCCTCGGAGGCGATGGCGGCGGCGGCGGCGGTGGCCTTTGCGCTTGACTTCTGCCCTTGTCCGCTGTTCGCCGCCGCCGCAGCAGCAGCAGCGGCAGCAGCGCCGGACTTCGCTGCGGTGGAAGGCGAAGCAGCCGTGTTTGCACCTGCCGGCGACGTCTTCTCCTGCGCGCCAGCCGGTGCAGAAGCCGGTGCAGTAGTTGTGGGCGCGCTTCCTGCCACGCCGGCAGCCGAGGCGTTACTCTCCGCAGACGTAGCGGGGGGCGGCGTGGAGCCGGGCGGGGCGACCAGACTCTCCCAGCACGTCCCGTTCACGCGTTGTAAGAAGTACAGCAGTTCTGTGGGGACTCCCGGGTAGGATTGGCGCAGCCTGATCAGCTGATGCTCCTGTGCCCCTGGCAGCTTGTCCAGCTGTCGGATACAGTACGTGGGGAGGTGTTGACGGAGACTGGTGACGTAGGCGTCGACGAGGCGGCGCGCCACCTCTGCCGTGCGTGGTGCCTTGGGCATGCTGTCGCCAACACAGCGTCTCAATGCAAATGCACTTGTGCAAGTGTGTACAGGAACAAAAGGCGAGTAAACAAAAATTTGGTCTTCTTTTTTTGCCTACTAACAGCTTTTACACCAAGATTGGAAGCTAAACTGTCTAATGTTTTAATTTTTGAATGCTGATACAAAAGAAGGTGGATATGAGAAAAAAGGGATAGTGAAAAAGACAAATTGTTAGTATAAAGAGAAAGTACCGTTTTCTGTGAAGCTTGCTGGTTTCAATAGGAAAAAAGGAATGCGTTTTGTCAATTGCTTGAGTCTGCAAACAAGTAGAATAGTGTTATTAAAAGGTGTTTGTATACAAAAAAGAGCAACTTTGTAAACCGAATCGCTTGTCTGTTATAATGGTTGTGGTTTGCGATGATTTTTTAGCTCGTTTGAAAAGCTTTGCAAGTAGTTGCCAAGACGATCTGTTGCACTTTTATCTGAAGGCAAATGAGTAGGCTCGAAAAAGGCAAATTCAGTGCGGTTTGCAGCGCTAGAGTGAATCAGTAAAAGCTCTAAAGTTATAGGACCACACGCTACGCAATCTATGTTGTGCTGTTCTGCCAAAAATACAGCTTTCTTGTAAGAAAGTTGACCTTTTTTTATTAGGTTTAGATAAGATGCGGAGCAAAAGAAAAGAATGCGAGTCGAGATCTAAGCTGGTCATTTATTTCACTGCGCTAAAGCAAAAAGAGGAGGTTTCATTCTCACAAATTTTGGTAAAGAGAAAATGCTGGTTTTTTTCTTGCTAAAATGATCTTTTATTCAAAATTCTTGGAAGCACTCGAAACGAGTAGTTGCAAGCATGGTGTCTTTTCACCTTTTCTAGTATTCGATATTTTTCTTTATTGAAATAAGCAGGAGCTGAAAAAGCGGTTTTTAATATTCACCAAAAAAATCACAAGATGACGCAATCCGTTCCTTCAAAACAATGTTGACGCAAGTAGCGTGCCACTTCTGGGTTTTTCGAGTGAAGAGGGCATTGGCTCGCGAGAACTATAAACGGGGAGAGTTGTTTTGTACTGTTTTGCGCACGCAACTC
>MDUD01002359.1:0-46643 GCA_002216565.1 Crithidia mellificae | reverse complement strand
AACCGCTACACCTTGATTCAGCTTTGAGCCGCCCTTTTTTTTTTTTGTTAGCGCTGCCGACTAGGTGCCCAGCATACACCTTAAATCTCTGAGAAAATCATAGGCTGGGAAATGTTCGAGCCGCTGCGCGAAATTCTCCCCGAAGATCCGCAGGCGCTTCTGGAAGACGCACGGGTTTTGGGTGAGAAGGCCGGCCGTCTTTATGGCAGCCGCAGCGCTGCAACCTACACGGCGATGGGCGGTGCCGTCTACGCCCCGCTGCGGTGCGTCAACGAGGGTGTTGTGGGCTGGGGCAGCGTGAGTGGCGCAAGCACCAACGACAACGACAACAAGACCCCCATGAGCTCCTCAGACGCCGCCTCTTCTTCGTCTTACCTCGCAAAATCTTCCCGTGCTGCAGGTGGCGCGTCGTGGTTCGCGGACGCGTGGTCGTGGCTGGGCTCGTCTTCATTGCCTCGTCGCGCACGAGCCGGAAAGCGACAGCAGCAGCGCCGCCGCCTCCGCCGCGGCCGACCGCTGAGTCTATCAGCGCAGCTTCGATGCATCTGCGCTGCTGCGCCGCACGTCGTTCCGTGGCTTTTAAAGGGCGTCGTGACGATGGCCGCCCTCGCCTTCCCCAGTCTGCGCTCCCTCTGCCCCTCCGCCTTGCCGGGTGCCGCAGACCTGCTCGAGGCACGGCAGTCCGCGCCGTTTGCCGCGTCATCCGCTGGGGGCCGCAGTGGGGGGCCGGAGCGAGTCACCGCCGTGTGCTTCCACCCGCTCTACGTGTGGCTTGCGGTGGCCATCGATGAGGGTGCGGCGGACGGCACCACGCGTGTCGTGCTGTACAACGCCGTGGAGGGCCGCGTCGCCTGCGTGCTCTCCCACGCGTTTCAGAAGGACGTGGCGTGGCTGCAGTGGAAACCATTCGCCTCGAATGTCCTCGCGGTGGGCTGTCGCGGCGGCGTGCTGCTGTGGAGTTTCGTCCCGGCGTCTTCTGCCCAGGCAGGCCCGGCGGCGAGCGCAGCGCCAGCAGCAGCCGCAGCAGAGGCGGCGCAGAACGTGCTGGGCAACGCCGGTGGTGTGTTCGGGGCGTCAGCAGCGGCGCAGCTGGAGGCGAGCGCGCGTGCGCTCTTCTACCGAATTCGACCTGGTTTTCAAATGACCGCTGGTGCCTTCTCGCACTGCGACGGCAGCATGCTGGCTTGTGCGAGCATGACGGACACCCGGCTGCACCTGCTGAATGTGCGTCAGCCGCCCTTCTCGCCGCAGGCCACCGCTGCTGTCGTGGTGCCGTCCATCGATGGCGGCATCCACGAGGTGCTCTTCGACGACGATGATTTGTTTTTGATCTGTGCGGTGTGCGAGCATCCGTCTCTGGCGCTTGTGCGCAGCCCCGGCGCTGCGGGGTCCACCTCCGCCTCCTACGCCGCGGATGCAGAGTCCACGTCGCACCACGTCACTCTCGTGCCGATTCCTGCGCCGGTGCACTGCATGGCGCGGGCAAGCGGCCTCGGCCCCTCCCTCTACTTCCTCTCCACAAAAGGCCTTGAAGGGGTGCTGCTGGCACGCATTAATCCGTTCATCGGGGCAGAGGTGATCTCGATGATCTCCACCGGGCTGTACCGCGGCGTGGGCGGGGCGGTGACCCGCTTCGCGTGCAGTCGTCGGCGTCTGTGGATGCTGACGGAGACGCATCACCTCGTGGTGTGCCACTACGGGCGGCGCGGCGGCGAGGTGACGGTGCTGCCGGTGGGCGTGGCGACGACAGATGCCGTGGATGTGGTCAACTACTCCGGTTGTACATGGGGCTCTATGGCGGCCGTGCTGGAGGAGGATGGGACGATTCAGCTCATTCCGTCCTATCACGCCTAAGAGTGAGAAGCGTGCAGCAGTCATTTTTTGTTTATGATTTCGTGTGGTGTCGTTCGACTGATATCCTTGGCTTATCTGTTTAGTTGTTGTTGTAATACCAAAAGTGGGTTTCAGCAGAGTGATCTGTACAGTATAATTATTGAAGAGAGATTTAACTTTTCCTTCCCGTGTATCACGTCATTGATGAGTGATGTGATGCAATGAGATGCGGGAAAACAAAATATAATATTAAATGGAGAGTGTATTGTAGCGCCACACGCAGATTGTGTAGCGACTGCCCATGCACATCTGCGACGGTTCCCCATTAAAAAACCCAGGTAAAAATAGTCATTTTTTTCCCCTTTTGCGACGACGCAACCAAAAACGAATGCGACGCTCTGCGGCAGGCAGGTGTGCCTCTCAGTGCTGTGTTTACTTCAGATACTGCATTGTTGTTCTTGAGCAGCTCTTGCTTTTGCATGAAAAAGAAGGGTTTTTACCAACACAAGTGTCGGTGTACAATAGGTTGGAATGAACGATAAAAAACCCAGTGTTGAACCTGTTTTCTCTGCCTTGCGTCGTGTTGACTTGTCTTTCCTTCTTGCACCCGTTGCAATTCTTTAAACGCATACTTTTTATGTTTCCTTTTCTCTCTTGCACCCACACCTCTTTTACTCCTAATGTTTAACCATGTTTTTTTTAAACCACATTGCTCCATCTATTTAAAAAAAAAAACCTTTTAGGATCAAGGTGCATCCAGTATACAAAAATAGACCTTTTTGAATTTCACCAGCTACTTACACTGACGGGGCGGCACGACCATGTCCAGCACACTCGACAGCATCACCGCTGCCACAAAGCTGCGGCGAGCCGAATTTGAGGTGCAGCGCGAGTTGGAAGCAAAGCGCGAGGAGTACAACCGTCGCATGGCGCAGGTGAAGGAGAGCGAGGCGCAGCTGGCGGCCGACCGCGCCGAGTTGCAAGACACCCTCGTGCAGTACTACAAGTTTATCCAAGAGAACGAGATCAAGCGCAGTCGGGCGATGAAAAAGGTTGCGATGGAGGAGAAGCAGCGTAAGGAGCGGGAGGAGTACATAGCACAGCTCACGAAGCGGCTCCAGGAGCTGGAGAGTAAGCGGGATGACATGAAGGCGCACTACGAGAGCGTGGAGAAGTATCAGACATTCATGGAGGAGGTGCTGGCCCGCAACGACGGTGACGAGTATCAAGAGCCACGCGATATTATTAAACGCTGGATGACGCTGAAGGACAACACCACGGTGCTGCAGACACGCAAGACGCAGCTGGAGGAGGACCTACTCCGCACGCGCAGCTCCCTCAATCTAGCTCGGCAGCGTCGCAGCACGGAGAACATTGCACTGCAGAATCGACTCAATGAGCTGCAGATGACCTTCGAGTCTTTGCAGAAATCGATCAAGGCAAAGCAGGATGAGCTGGAGCGCAAGATTAAGCAGAAAAGCTCCACGACGCGGACGGTGAGTCACGTGAGCATGGCAACGACCAACTTGTACGATCGTTGCGTGACGTGGACGCGCGAGTACTCCGGCCGCGGCAAGGTCGAGACACCCCAGAACAACGTGCTGCATCAGCTTCACGTCATCTGCGACTGCTTGGAAGACTTTCAAACAATTATTCAGCAGCACCAAGAGCAGCAGCGCGCCGCCGCACTTGCTGGAGCACTTGCTGGCGGGCCGCAGGCAGCGCTCAAGGCGAATTGAGAAGCGCATCTGCCTCGCTTCTTCCAAACAGCTTGGCGCTGAAATAAAAAAAGGTTTTTTTTGTTGAATTTTTGTCACTATGCTCTAGCATTAGCAACGCTACTCATGTACATAAAATATCTATATCTGCTGGTGCTGCAGCTGAAGCGCAGACACCGTTTACCTTTACTATTTCTCTGTAAATTACTCGTTTTTCTTCTTTGTTTTGTCAAACAAATAAAGAAACAAACAAATTCGAAAGCTAGTCAATACAGCAACTTGAAACTTGACTACTGATGTATATAGAGAATGCAAAAGAGAAGAAAAATCTTAACTGATCCTACTCTTTGCAGTTGACGTACAGTTAGCCAACCTTTGCTAACACCTTTTTTAACAAAAAAAGCTTTTTCAGCGCTTCTCTTAGCAGCAAACACAACCTAATCGGTTAATTCAACTGGCGCCGTACTCATCTGGCTTGCTCGCATTTCCTAAAGTCACTGAAATACTTCCCGCGTCTCTCTTCTCCCCCGCTGCACCACTCTCTCATTCTAATTTGCGACGTCTCATCACGACTCAGACGCAGATTCGGATTCAGAAACTCATCTCCACCAGAGCGTTTGTACTGAAATCAACACATCACAGAATACAATAATACGCACGCAGAGGTGCACACGTTGGCACGTGGCAGATGTCGTTTCAGCCCATCTGCGGGCTGTGCCTGAGCGACTGCGATCGTCGCGGCAGCGTCACCTCGTGCTCGCACTTTCTGTGCTCGCGGTGCCTCTCGCGGCTGCCGACGGCCGCCCCGTGCCCGCTGTGCCGCCGCCCGTGTCGCATGATGATGCTCGACCAAGCCGAGGTCCAGCCCCTTCTCCAAGGCGGCGCTGCGGTGCTGGAGCAGGCCAGTCGCGTCGTCGGCACGCAGCTGCGTCACTACCAGGAAACGAACAAACGCATGCGGCAGGCCCTGGCAATGCTGCACGGGCAGTGCGCCACCCTGCGCCGGCAGCGCGAGGAGGCCGTGACGGAGTCTGCCGCGGTGGCGCAGAAGGCACGCGCGCTGGAAGGGGAGTGCCAGCGGCTACGAGAGCAGCTGACTTACCGAGTACCCGCTGCGACCACAGATGTGGGGGATGGAGGCCGCGGCAGCTCCGCACACGGCAGACACGTTTCTCGATCGCCCTCGGCGGCTTCTTCCTCTTCACCCCGCTCGCACGGGCATCGCCACCACCAGAGCCGCACCGCGCCGGCAGCAGGGGCAGCAGCACCACCTCTACCACCACCACAGCAGCCACCGCAACAGGGCCACTCGCAGCGCAGCTTTGGACGCACGCCGCCTCCCTCGTCTCGGTCCCCAGCATCCATCAACGCGATTCGATCGAACATGGGCAACCATGACTACGCCAACGATTTTCGTCACCACAGTGGCCACAGTAGTTTTGATGCGTCGCTGCGTGAAGCCGCCGCGGCCCGCCCGCCCTCTGCAGGCCCGCCTCCTGCCGGCACAGCTGCCGCGCCGCTCGGCTGGTCCGCGAGCTCCCTCATCGCGAAGCGGAGTCAGCTCGAAGGCAGCCGCAGCTGCACGCCGTCCATGCCATCGCTGCAAGCCGCAACATCCACCTCGGTCCTCACCACGTCCTGCGCGACGCCTTGCGAGGGAGACGCCGCGGCCCTCCGTCCCTTCAGCGCCGGCGCAGCTCCAAACGACCTTTTTACGCCCCGCTCGCAGGCGATCGCCTCGCTGACCTCGCCGCTGCCCCCGCCGAGTCGCGAAGCCGCGGGGCGTCAGCGGGACGGGGCGGGCGTCGCGGGGTCGCCTGGCACGAATTTCCGTCTGGACACGCCGCTGGCCGCCGCGCTGCTGCAGCGACACGCCCTTGCCACCCCAACACCCGTGCACCGGCGGGAGGTGGAGAGTAGCGGAATTGGTGCCGCCCCCGTGTCAGCAAAGCCGCTGCAGCGCCTCTTTGCGATGCGCGGGGCACCACCATAGCGTTCCCTGCGGCTCTGTGCATGTTTGTGGACGTGCTTGTGCGGTGCCAAGTGCTACATCGCGACGCATGCGCCAATAAGCAATCCAAAAAAAAAAATGATCAAAACACACAAACTCGCCCTTTGTTTTGTCAAACTTCTTTTCACACTTCATTTTCGCAACTCGTTTCTCTGCTACTAGACTTTTATTACAGTTCATTTAAAAGCAAAAAACACCGCAAATATAGAAAAAAAAAAGGCCGACAAAGCTGATCAGTAGAAAATCTTTGTTCTTTCCCTTAGCAAATTAGGTCTTGCAAAAAGTTTAAACATATTAAATTGATGACGTAGATGCTAAAGTGCAATTTAGGTGCACGTGTCTCAGAAAGGACAGAGCTGATGCTTGCTATCTAAGCCTGCTTTGGATTGAGTTTTGCTTCTTCACCATTCTCACCATCTGCTTTCCGAAATTCCAATGTTTACGAAAACGTTTAGTACTATGTCAGGTTGTGTGCCCCTGATTTTCTAGCGCGCTGCAAGGTTTTTGCAACTCCAGTACTTTCTCAGCGAGTGACCTTAATTCTCTACTTTCTTTAAGCTCATCAATATTATTCCTTGTTTCTACTCCATTTGTCAATTTTCCTGTTTTACTTTCTCTGCAACACACGTATACAAACACGCAGCAGCAACAACAACAAAAAACTTGTTTCTTACCATACAATTCGAGAACGCTACTACCTCTTTTCTTGCTTCTTCTGCTCTATACACATCACGCCAGTTTTAACTTTTATATTCTTGATTCTCTTGCGTAGTGAGTGCGCGTAACTGCACTATACAAGAAAAGAGTTACTATTTCTATCTTCCGATTTGATTTTTTATTCTATTAAAAGGCACGTATTTTGTTGTTGTTGTTAACAGCGAGGCTTCCCATGTCGTCCATTAGTCGATCGACTCCCGCCGCGTCTGCCAAGAAGTACAAGCTCGTGCTTCTGGGTGAGAGCGGGGTGGGGAAGTCCTCCGTGGTGCAACGACTCATGAAGAACGCCTTCAGCGAAAACATCAACAGCACCGTGGGTGCATCGTTTTTCCGCTACACGTGTAACGTGGACGACGAGACAGCAGTTTATTTCGACATCTGGGACACTGCCGGGCAGGAGCGCTTCAAGAGCCTCGCTTCCATGTACTACCGTGGCGCGGCAGCGGCAATGGTGGTCTTTGAGATCAACGTCGCGGACACCTTTGAGAAGGCGAAGTTTTGGGTTCGTGAGCTGCACGTCAACTCGCCCGAGACAATTGTGTTGCTCGTGGGCAACAAGAAAGACCTGGAGAGTGAGCGGCAGGTGTCGCTCGCCGATGCGCAGCAAGGGGCAGCAGAGATGAACGCGCTCTATGTGGAGACGAGTGCGAGGAGTGGGGAGGGCGTGCAGGAGGCGTTCCAGGCGGTGGCGCAGCGGCTGGTAGAGACAAACAGCACCATCCGTGTGCGGGATGGCGGGGTGGTGGGGCAGGCGGAAAGTGCGACGCCGCGGCAGCGAGAGAAAGGGTGTTGCTGATGTTTGAGTCTATGCTTCTCTCCCTTCTGCATTGAAATGACATTTTATTTTTGTTCGACCTTCATTCTCTTCCATGCATTGGCTCGAACATGTTGATCAGGATCTTCTTTTCGAGCGACAATTCTGAAATGATACGTTTTTAAAACCTGTTTGCTGAACGCTATATCTCTCCATTTTGTATCAAAACGTATAAGAAGTTTTCCCATTTTTCTTGTTTTATTTTTTTGCTTTATTATTTATTTTGCTACTTCCCTAAATTGCTTCTGCCGGTAATTTTTTTTCTTTTATTTGAAAAAAATGAATTGTGCCAAATTTGTTGCTGTTACAAACAGACTTCTAGTTCATCCGCGATACGTTGAAACTTGAATCCAAGAAGAGTTGCTTTTACTGATTGGAGTCATGGATAGTGTTAAAACGCATTTAAGGCGGATGCGCGCTTGAAAATTCTGCTAAATCGATTCTCCTCTTTCCCTGTATTTAATCATTTACCTCTCTTTTGATGACGCGAACATACCACTACCGCATGTTTGCATTAATTTCCACAAAGCTTTTCATTTTTTAAAAAGAGCTTTAAAACAGCTGTTTAATTTACACCCACAACCATCACAACAGAACACGGAGCGTAGCGCGGTGAACAGTGTTTGCGCTTACATTGCTATAATTTAAACACTACCACCACTCCCTACAAATTTCCATCCTCGTTTCTGAATCTCTCAAACAAACAAAAAACAAAAGCATCCAAAAAACGGTTTGAATAGTGTATTGCACACACACCGTCAGTGCAAGTCGTCATGGACACCGCACCGACTTCGTCAAATGCGGCTACGGCGTACGCCGTCCGGCCGCACGTGCCGCAGCCGCAGTGGGAGCAATTTGCGGTTATGCGAGACTTCAACTACACCCACACGCAGCCGCAGTGGCTGGAAGCCCAAGGACCTACGCCATCGGCGCATCAAACGCCAACGGCCGTACCCCCGCACCAGGAGCTATCAATCGTGCACCGTCATGCTGGTGCTGAGGCGGACCAGACTAATTATAACAATAACAGGAACAGCAGCTCAGGTGCTGATGTCCACGGTCGTGACGCATCCGCGCACCGCGGGCACACCTCTACGTCCTTCACCCCTTCGGCAGTCTCGCGCACTCCGGTCTGGCAGCCGAGCATCATCCGGCCGCCACCGCTGGAGTCCCGCCGTGTGTGCATGACGTGCCTGCAGCTGAAAGAGGCGTGCACCTGCCGTACCTGCCACGTCTGCGGTGCATCCTTCCTGAAGAACCGCCACCACTGCCGGCGCTGCTGGCGCGCCGTGTGCGGAAGCTGCTGGGGTGCGCAGCACCACGTGCACATGCTTGGCCGACCGATGCCGGTGTGCGACCGCTGCGCCGTGCCGTGGGCGCTGGCGAACGTGTCCAAGCGGGATGAGTCCGGACTGCTCTGGGGCCTCTACGCACTACGTATTGCAGGGCAGATGCCGCGTATGTGCATTAACCCGGTCTGTCGCACCTTCACCCGCCGTTCTGTGTGTTACGTGTGTGGGCTGCCCACGGTGACGACGCAGCCGCACATGGGCCGCGTGGTGCGCTCGAACGGGGTGTCGAGCACCGTGATGGACACCATCAACGTGATTGACGTGCAGCAGCTCACCGTGCGTGCGATGGAGGTGAACGGGATGACGCGCGGCGACGTGGAGAGGACGTTTCGACGCTACTTCCGCCGCTACGAGGAGACGGTGGCGTTCCGCTCGATCACGAGCGCGGAGGCGGCGCAGCGCATTCTCCTCTCCAACGTCGCCGCTGCCGTGGCCTACGAGTACGTGGGGGCACCGAACCTCACTCTGGGCCTCTCTGACATCCCGTACGCGCGGGTGCTGCAGGTATCGGTGTCACGCGAGCGCTACACCATCCTCGAAGCCCCGGGCCGGGTGAAGTTTGTGGCCTTTCCCGGCACCCACAACTGGCGGACGCGGTGGGTCGACGCGCAGTTTTCACGGGTGGAGGAGTCGGTCTGGACACGGCTGAACGACGGCGTGCGGCAGAGCACCGGTGCGGCTGCGGCGGGCGTATTTGGGGGAGAGCCAGGCAATCCCGTGCACCTCTGCGGGGGCGTGCGCAAGACGTGGAGCTACCAGGTGCACGGCGGGTTTGCGCGGGAGGCGCAGGAGGTGGGCCTGCCACTCGACGAGCTTCTCGACGACGTGCGGCGGGGCGGGTATACACTCGTCCTGTGTGGGCACTCCCTGGGCGGTGCCATTGCGCAGTACCTGACGCTGCAGCTGCTGCACCGCGCCGCGCATGTGCTCGTGCCGGCCAACACGGTGACATCGACTCCGCGCATTATGTGTGTGTCCTTCGGTGCGCCGCTCTTGGGGAACTATGAGCTGGCTGACCACGTCCGCGCCTGCGGCTGGTCGTCCATCTTCCACAACTTCGTCTACCGCGGCGACGTCGTGCCGCGGCTCTTCTGCGCGGATGAGGTGACGTGGGATGCCGTGGCGCGGGTGCGTCAGTCCGTGTCGTCGGTGTTCGACGCCATGCAGCGTTGGTGGCGGGGGGACCGGAACAAGAAGAAAGACGTCTGGGAGGGAGAGCGCAGCCCCCCCAGCGCCGGCCTCGACGTGGCGACTGCGCCAAGGGAGGCGGAGCCGAGCGCGCAGCCGGGGAATGCGGGTAAAGGCTCCAAGCGATCCGGCGTAGCCGCGATGGCAGCTCGAGCTTTCGGTGGTGGCCCCAACAGCAGCAGCGGCAGCGGCAGCGGCAAAGCGGCGCAGGCGGCGGTGCTGACGGCGGCGGACGGCGGCGCATCGGACTCCGCGGCCGCCGCGGGTGCGTCCAACACCTCCTTCGACAGCGCCGAGGCGACGGCGGAAGATGCGCGGCTGACCGCCTTCATGGACACGGCCATCCGCACCAGTCGGGACTTGCTGGAAGACGACCGGAGTGCTGGGGCAGCCGACGGCACCGGGAGCCTCATGACTGGTGGTGGTAGTAAAGATCGTGATACTTATCGTGATGGTGAGTTTCGCGCAGTGGATGGTCTACCTGCAGGGTCGCAGGCACGGGGGCATCGCACCACCGCCGAGGCCGAGGCGGCGCTGCAGGACGCAGAGGTGGAGGCTGCGCTGACGGCCTTCGCCACCCGCTGCCACCGCGTGGACGTCTCGAGAAACGTGAGTAGCGTGCGACGCGCTCGCCGAGAGGATCGTGGCGCTGCAGTGGACAATGAGGAGGAGGCAGAAGAAGAGCACGTTCGGGGACCGCAGCAGCAACACCACGAAGCAGCGGATCAACAGCGCCTTCACAGCAGCAGTGGCAGCAGGGACGATGAAGTGAACACATTGATCAGGGAGGACGTGGACGTGGAGAGCGATAGTGATGATGGCGTTGCGCACGTGGCGGCCTCCACGCTGCGGCGTGATCGATCGCGTGTCGTGTCGCACCCAAACCAATTTGAAGCAGTGCAGCTGCCGCCACCGCAATTCCCAGACGTCAACGCGGCTGCTGCAAGTCCGTTGGTCGCTCCGGCGGATGTGACGGCAGATGTTGTCATCCCGTCCCGTCGCATGCATCGCCGCTTCTCCTGCTTCGGCCGCTACCACTTTGTGCAGTACGGCTGCTACGGTTACATGTCCACGGACGACTCCGAGACCGCCTTCGGTATCTTGAAGCACGGCTGCGGTGAAGGGACCGGGCTGGGCGACCACTCTGTCGCTGCGTACAACCGCGGTATGATGATTCACCTCTACCGCAACAAAGCGTAGCCGCGCTGTCGTGAGCGCCTTGTCAGTGTGCGTGTGTGTGTGCATCGTGCGTTGGTACGGAGAAACATCTTTCTCTGAGAGCATGTCTAAATCCGAATTCGTCTTGTGTATCGGCGGCATCTTCTTCTTTGCTCAAGTTTTGAAAAATTAATACAAATTATTTTTCTTTTTTTGTTATATATATATATTTTTTTTTTTTAAATTTATCTTTGATTTCTGAAACAAACTTTACTCTCTCATGAAGACATTGCGACCATTTTTTACTTGCTTACCTTTTGTTTTATTCAAGCATTTGGCTTATCTTTATTTTGCTTTACCCTGCTGCCTTTAAACAAAATCACCTACATTTGTTGCCGCTGAAAGATTAAAAAAAAACCTTTTACTTCTCAAAACGATGGTAAAGAGTCTGGAAAAAAACCCATGTGAATAGAGAGTTCAAAGCTGACGCATATCAACAAACAACCCTTTTTTTTTGATGCCAATGCTCTCGTTGTAATGGCTTTTGTTTTATCAGAGCTGAAATGGAATGTGCTCGTGACAGTTTCAATTATTAAGTTGAGCGTTCCGTTTATTATGTGCTAACATGGAATCCCTCTTTTTTTTTGTTTTTTGACTCATTTTCTTCTTATATATCCCACTCGACACCACTGCTCTCACACGACTTCGCATTCGCAGAAACCATCGTTACCTTCTTTATTTACTCAGCAGTTTATTCCTTCCTACAGTTGTTTCGTTGTCTCCCTTTCCTTTTTTTTTTCTTCAACAGCGTCTTTCTTGCGTTTTCCCAAATTCATTCACGCATATCATCACACTTACACTCACACACGCACATACGAAGAGAACGAATCATTGAGGTTCTCTTCGCTGCGAGTATCGGAAAAAAAAAAACTCTGAAGTATTGAGACGTAGTTCGACGCAGCCGTCTTTCCCTTCAACACCAAGTCTTAATTGTACTTTGCGTCTTTTTTTTTTGTACCTCGCTGCGCTTGTTTTTCCTTTCCTTTGACTCATCACTCTCATTTTTCTTCCTTTTTTTTACACTTAGTGCTCTCTTTCCCTTTTCGTTTACTTGACCAGATCCTTCATTTACATGGGCTGAGGAGATTGCTCTTACAGAAAAAAGATACTAATTCGCCTTCCCAGTAGAACCTGTCATTTAACAAATTGACACTCATTTAAAACGTGAGCAGAATCTTTTACATTTACACGCGTACACGCCCACACGGCCACACACACACATACAAACTGGAAACACAGAGCCTACACGTGCTTAATTTCCTTATTGAACGTCACACAAACACAGCAGCCAACCACCGCGTTGCAAAGCACAAAAACAAAGTCAAATCAAATACCAAGCTCAAGTTTAAACTTTTTTATTCCAACGTCTCGCTTACTGCCGTTCTGCCGAAGCTCTGCGTAGCACAGATTGATACGACGACACCGGCAGACAAGTGCACTTGGTCAAATTCACATTCTCCCGTACACATACACGTACGCCCCGTAATTCATACGCAACCTTTCCTATTTTCATTTTTAGTTTCTTTAATACACTTCTATCAGCCTTCTTTTTTTGAAGAGAAGCCAAGCAGCAAAAATCACGCATTCTTAAAAAAAAAAAAGAAGGTTCAATTCTGAAAACCAACGCAACGATGGTGAGTTTATTTGGCCTCAACAAGGACAAGAAGAAGGAGAAGGAGAAGAAGAAGGCGGGGGAGGAAAAGAAGAAGTCGGACGACGAGCAGAAAGAGTCGAACTCCGCCGCCGACCCGCAGGCGTCGCAGCACACCTCGCAGCAGCCATCGCAGCCGCGCGCCGATGACGCCGAAAACGTCGGCGAGCACGACCCCGAGGACGCCATTGTGTCGGTGCAGAACGTAGAGGAGGAGGAGGGAGAGTCGCCGTCGGCGGCCGTGAACAATGAGGTGGCCACGACCTCCGCCTCTGGCCAGGCCCCGGGGTCCATCTCAAGTGAAAGCTCCGCCCGCGAAAAAAAAGAGGGCGTGTCGCGCTACGGCTCCTCGTACGAGGGCGGCGTGGAGGGCCGCTGTGTCACCTGCGGCAACCTCAAGATCGCGTGCAACTGCCAGCACTGCCACATCTGCCGCAAGTTCGTGATGACGCTCTCCAGCCGCAAGCACTGCCGCCGCTGCTGGCGTGCCACCTGCCCGAAGTGTGCGTCGTACGAGCGCACCAACGATTTCCTGCGCGGCGAGCAGTCCCGCACGTGCAAGGAGTGTGCGGTGCCGCACAGCCTCCTCTTTCTCACCGAGCTCGCCTACAGCTCGTACGAGGCCGTCGGCGCGACGGAGACGTGGAGGAAGAAGTTGGCGGAGAAGGAGAAGGAGCACGGCCACCGCGCAAAGGCGGTTGAGGACGAAAGCGCCACCGCGGCGACGGCGGGCGATCACGACGTGCCGCACCTCGACGAACCCCCGCTGGACACGCGGCCCTTTCGCTGGGGCCTCTACGTGCTTGGGTGCGAGATGCAGGCGCCGCGTCGCTGCATCAACCCGTCCTGCGCCCACCCGATCAGCTACGACCACGTCTGCCACAAGTGCAAGCTGAGCACCGTCACGCTCGGCTTCCACCGGCTGCGCCACGTCGCGGTGGCCGACCTCACCGACACCGCCACCTCCTCCAGCAGCAAGACGGCCGCCATCACCGCAGAGGCGGTGGAGGAGGCGGTGCGCATCGAGTACGACGCCGTCGCCTCTGCCCGGACCACGGCCGAGGAGGACGACCTCTTTGATGCGGCCCTGCCGAATGACATGGAGAGTTACCTCTTCGCTAGCCTGCAGGGCAACAGCTGGTCCTCGCGCAAGGTGCTGCTCTCGCTTGTGGCGTGCGCCGTGGCAGCGGAGTCGTCCGCCATGCCGAACATCTCACTCGCCATGACGGACCTTCCCGCCTACGCGAAGCTCCTGCGGCCCGTGCAAACCTCCGACACCTTCAGCGTCTTCAGCGCACCCGGCCACGTCCGCTTCATCGCCTTCAACTCCGGCGCGAGCAGCCGCTCCTCCATCCACCAAATTCTCGGCACCCGCATGACGGCTCGCGAGGCGTGGACGAACGCGGCGCTGAAGCAGTCACACTCCATTGCCCAAGTCGTGGCGTCCGGCGCGGATGCGGCGTCGAAGCACCTGACGGAGTTCGTGGCGAAGGTGAGTGTGCGGGAGGGCGTGCTGGCCTACATCGCTGAAAACGACATTCTGCGCCGTCTGCCCGAGGTGGTGGACAAGCTGGCGAAGGAGGGCCTTGACGTGGTGCTGTGCGGACACGGCATCGGCGGCGCCGTCGCCACGTGGGTCGCCGCCACCATGCTGCTGGAGAACACGGCGGACTTGAAGGATCGGCTTATGTGCGTCACCTTCGGAGCCCCACTCGTCTTCAACCACGCGCTGACGGACCTGCTGATGAAGCAGGAGCTGCACAAGAACTTCCAGCACTTCGTGAACTCGAGCGACATGGTGCCGCGCATGAGCTACGTGGACGCCTTGCTGGAGTCCGGCAACACCATCGGGACCGCCTCGCTGGTGGGCCACGGCGAGGCGATGGCGTCCGCTGGCGAGGTACGCGAGGCGGTGACGATGTGGGTGGGCAAGCACGAGGAGCCGCACGGGGCGGTGGCCCCTGCGCTGCGTGCCGGCAAGGACAGCGGCTTCTCCCTCACCGGGTTTGCGCGGCGGATGCGCAACTCGAACTCGTCCGATGCGAAGGAGAAGAAGGCGAAGGAGGCGGAGGAGCTGAAGGCGGCCTCCGTCACCGAGGACCGCGCTGGTGACTTGTTCCGCGTCAGCCGAGAGCCGTTTGACAACAACGTAATTCGCGTCGTGGACGAGGCGACGGCGCCGACGCTGCACGACATCGACTTCCAGCGTTTTGCCACAGCGGAGCACCGCCTGAAGCAGACGATGGACCCGTGCGGGTGCTACCACTTTCTGTGGCACGCACGTGGGAAGTATTTGTGCAGCGACGACCCGGCGACCGCGATTGGGTTGCTGTCCGACCGTACGGATCTGCGTGTGAAGCTGCACGATCATTTGCTGAGCGCGTACAACAAGGCGATGGTGGAGTACATTTACTCCGTGTCGGCAGAGGCGTGAGGGTGCGGCGGAAACGGAAAGAAGGAAAATAAAAAGCGTGTGAGAAGGACAAACGGACGGCTTCTCTCTCTAAGGCAATTGTAATGTTTTGGGGAGGGAGGCGCACGTGTGAATGCGCACAGTCATCAGGGCCTGTTTGATTGCGTGTGTTTCTCATTTTCTTTTTTTTCAATTTTTTTTTTCCGCTTTAGTCTAACCACTTAACGCTGCCGTCCACTTGCTTCAGTTCTTTTTGTTGCTTTCTTGTCGTACTCCTGATTTATCAAATTCTCACCACGTTCATGTGCACTTCGTGCTGTGTTTGGGTAGAATTGTAGCGATCAGTCAAGTTCATTGTTGCAGCAACTTACGTTATTCTTCATTTTTGTTGTCTTCTATTCTGTGCTCATTTTGTATTTCACTTGCTTCTTTCCTTCCCCTGAACTCGTTACTTTTACGATCGCGTGTGACTGCATTCCAGTGGCAAACACTCAACCTTTTCCCCCATTTTTTTTTTGACGTTAGGACTGTTTATTTTTCGGTTTCTTTCTCTTTTTTTTCTTTTGGTCTGGTCTCTCTTACATGTAATCAGGAGGCTCTGCAAAATTAATCAAGCCATCTTTGGACTGGTACAACGTCTCCGCGTGCTTTGTTTATGTAGTGGAAATGGCAAACACACATGTGCATGAGTTAAGTAAAGCAGCAACAGCAACAGCAACAGCAATTTTTTTTCTTGTTGGCTGTTTTGGCCTCTTGTGTCTCCTCCTCTTTCTCTTCTTGTCCATCTACGGAGAAAGCTACACAAAAGGAGACATTGTCATTTTCTACTTCATACACAAAAACAATTTACTTTCAATATAATGGCGCAAAAGTAGCAAAATTTTTTTTTGGTCTCTCTCATTTTTAACGTGTTTCTAGTTATTGTACTGACGTCTTTTTTCTGACTTACTTGGATGTGTTTAAGCTCAATTTCTTCTCAACACTAATTTTTACGTCCTTCCTCTCCTTCTTAAAATACAAATGACAGAATAGAAAAGGTTTTATTTTTAGTGAGACAAAATGCGGTTGCAGCCTTAGGATATTTTTTCCGCATAAGTGTGTCTTGTGCTGGTAAAACGCAGACACACACACACACACACACACGTCGACACACAAACGCATGCGAAGCTAATTGTGTTTTTTTTCCCCTTTTTACTGTACTCTAGAAAAGAGTATTGCAATGGTAGTTGCGTTGAATTTAAGCATGACAGTCGTGGGGACTGGCAGCCTGTGTAGTTTTTTCTTCTTCGAAAGTCTCCTTTTTCAAGCCCACAGCTCTAAAACCGCAGAAGGTGGAGTCTGTGAGTTTCGCAAGAGGTGACAGCGTGTCTGAAAAGAGCGCAGCGCTGCAACGCTGTTCGTTATAGTTTTCTGATATTTTGCACTCCTGCCAGCCAACCCACACCACCTGCATAATAGTCGTCACTTTCGTTCTCTTCCCCTCTCTCCCAAAGTGTTGTGTGCGCTCTTATTGTTCCCCCCTCTTTCTTTTCTGTATCGCTTCCTGTCTGTTTTTCTTTTTTTCTTTTTACCGTGGGTTAGGCAACAATTCTCTTTTTTTTTATTTCTGCCTACCTCTCAAAGGAAGTGTACTCAACTCATCCTTTTGCCTTGTTCAGTGTTGTCCACACGAGCAAAGGCACATCTACATGCATCTTCGCTGGGGAGGCTGAGGTTAGAAAACAAACAAACTAGAACGTTGCAAGAATTATTGTGAACGATTGCGACCTGTCTCATAGAGGAAACCAGCTACAATTGTTAGCCTTTTCTTTTTTGTCCTTTGCGGTTCTGGGACCTAATTGTTTTAGTGCCAGAGAGAAACATAGTACTGAACTTTCTACAAATGTTGTTCATTTTCTTTTTTCCTTTTTTGCATTGTTCGATAGGGGACATCTGATGGCTGCTTGTGTTGGCAATCAAGAAGTTAACAAAACTGCCAATAGTATCAGCGCTGTGTCAGGAGCCTGACCACTTTTTTTTTTCTTTTCATTTCCTCTTGTTGCAGTTATATGAAGTCTCCCTTTTTTTTTCTTTCTTCTTCTTTTCTGATTGCTCACTGTAGAACGACGCTAATGATGCCTTACAAAACTTCAACAAAAATAGTGTTGATCAAGGATAAGTGCTGCTCACTGGCAGGATGGAATAATTCACAAGAAAAAAAAACCCACCGCAAGGATGCTTTAGCAGAGTCTGTTTCCGGTTTGAAGCACAGAGGCTCGCAGCACACTGATATTCTTTTGCTGCACGTTGAATGCAAAAGAAAAGCCAAGTTTAATTAATAGTTAGCGCTGGCTATAACGCATAAATGCTCTTTTGCTCTTTGCCATTCATCACTCACTTCTCCTTCCCCAAACCGTCTTGACTTCTCGCTTCTTTGACTTCCGTCCCCTTTTATCCCGTACAGTGATAAAAACAAACATTTCCAAATTGGGAAAAAAAACCAAAAACAAAAGATTTGACTCACCAAGCATTTAAATTCTGCTTAGCCATCCGTGCAGGTAAACGCTCGCACAAACCCCCCCTTTTTTTTTAAACACCCACGTACACAAGTGGCAATCACAGTCTTCACTCAAAAGAGGTTTTCTTGAACTGGTAGCAGAGCACATTAGGTATTTCCTTCAATCTGCTTTGACTTTGCTTCACGCACACACACATCTGTGCAAGTGAGTTCATACTGTGCCATTTCTTTTCGAGTGTGCGTACCGTGCGTCGTCTAGCTGTGCCAATCTACCTCCAAAGCAGCGCAGACACGAGCAGCGTTAGCCACAACAACAACAACAAAAAAGAGACTACATCGTCATGTTTCAGCTGACGCTCATGCGCCGCTCTGCTGTTGGTGCGGCCGTCGCCGCCGCCGCCTCCGTCCGTCCCACAAGTGGCGCGGCGCAGCGCAATGTGCACCACGTCAACCCGTACTTTACGATGCGTCCGCGCGGTGCAGCGGCCACCCCCACGACACCTCCGGCTGCTGCTGCTGCGGCCGCTGCTGCCGACAAGCGCACGCCGGAGATGCCGCTGGCCAACGTGCCGCCGACCCCGCTGGAGGCGCGTCTGAAGGAGTTCAAGCGCTTTTACGAAACCGTCACCCGCTCGCGAGAGGCGACTTCGCTGCCGCCCACCCCGCTGGGTCACGGGGGCAGTGAGCGCATCTTGAACAACGAGTTCCTGCACGAGTCGCCGTGGCAGGCCAGCTGCGTGGAGCTGCGAGAGCGTGCGGTGGTGGAGGAGGCGAAGGTGCTGAGCTACGACAACATCGACTTCGCCAGTCTGCGCCGCCGCCACCGCGGTGCTCACGCGCAGCAGCAGCAGCAGCAGCAGGATCAGACACGTCAATCCGCCACGTACTCAAATGTGGAGGACATGCGGCCGAAGGGGTCGCCTCAGCAAGGTCCTGGCCTGGATGTGGTGCACTACTACGAAACTTCCTCCCCTGCCGGGCTGGCGGGCTACCAGCGAGTGGCGATGCAGGTGCGTAAGGGGCTGCTGCCTGGGTCGTGCACGAATTTCTCGGCTGAAGGCGGCTTTGCGGTGTGGGTGGTCCCGCACAACGAGTACGCGCAGGCCATGTCTGCCATGGGCTACCTGACCAAGTAAAGTCAGAATGCCCAGCTGGGCAGTAGAAAGGACATCGGCACACAAACCTTTTCCTTTTTTTGTTTCTGAGAAGAATTGCACACCGAGTCTCTTATACGAGAGGAAAGGAAAAAAAAAAACGTAGTAAGAAAAGTGTTACTCTTCAGTGAAAGCGAATGTGAGACCGGGTTACAACCAGTCAACAGTGCATCTTCGAGCCATCAAGAACAAAAAAAATACAATAGTAAACATTTTAAAGACGCTCGCATGCTCATGCACTGGAAACTGTGTTTGCCACTACTCCATCCCCCTTCCACTGTGGTGACTTTTTTTTTTTTGGGTTTGAATTTCCTCCGTTTCTGTTCTCGTTCGAGTCTTGTGTACTTCTTTCTTGGAAAAGGTGTTCTGACCCCATTGTTCTTACTAATGCTTCTCTGCCCTCTTTGCGCTTGCTTGGCGTGGGGTCGAGAGCACGGCAACTTCATTTGAAGCGACAGCACGCGTACGAGTTTGTGCTCAACGCTGGTTTTCGGCTTAAATACACGTTGCAAGTGTTCCTTTATACATATCACTTGATTTTAAATTTACTTTACGAGACTTTTTATTTTCTTTCCTAGTATAACACCAATTTCTCCGCTATTTTCTTTACGACTTTGTTTCTCTTACTCCTATCAATTTTGTTTTCTTTGTTTGTTTCACAAGTGCTTCACACCGATTTCTCTTCTTCTCGAGTTTTCTTTTCCCCTGTAAGCGAGGTGAAAGATACAAGGGGGAATGGAAAGCAAAAATAACTGTTGATGCGGCGCTGAGCTTCAAGTTTGTCTTTTTGTTTTCTCTTCAAGGCTGTAACACGGCGTCTTTACGTACCCGATTCCAACCTTGGATTGCTTGCACGGTGAACAAGAGACTGCGCAAAAGTCTCTTTCGGAATGTCGTTCCCATGGTCTCAGAGGGAAGAACGCAACCTTTATATTTTCTTCGCTGTTCCGTTTCGTCCTCCACAATTTCGTTTTCTATTTTATCTTCCGCATGTCCATTTTTTCCTTTTTGTTTTGCCGCGATGGTGATTACTTCATTTCCGCCGTGCCACGCCACTCGCTCAAGCACACAACAGTTTTTTTTCTTCCATTCTCGTCTTCTTCTATATGCCTCGTATAGCTTTCATTTTTTTTTTTATAACAAAAACCTCTTTTATTTCTTTCTTCACGCCTTCACGCCTGATTTTTTTTCCCCTCTTGCAATGGCTTTCTGATGGTTAAATATCACGTAACACAGATTGGACTAATATTATGAGACAAATTAACGAAATTCTGACAGAGTGGCCATACGGGAGGACTTAAATGAGGGGGGCGTGTTGTATCTCGTTCTCTAGCCTTTCTTCGATCCTCCTCCACTTTGTCAGCTTTCGATTTATAAAATAAAAAATACCCATCAAACGAACGCAGGCCTAGCATAACACATTATTCCACTCCTTTTTCTTTTTCTTTATAAAAGCTGTTTCTTCCCTATTTTTAACTCCGTATTCTCATTCGCCGTTGTCGATTTCACTGACGACGGCCTTCCTGAATACCCCCTTCACTTTCGATCTTGTATGTTTCCTTAAGCTTTTCCCTACTCTTTTTTCTTTTTGAAGATTGATCTAATTCTTTTCTTTCATTTTTATTTACCTGATGGTGTTTTTGATGATGCTGTCTCTTTTCCCGCTTTCTTTTTTTGCCAATTAACATCTATTGGGCTACGTGTTATTACAACCTGTTCCATTTTTTACTTCTTTCCCTCATTTTCAATGACGATGGCCTGGTTTAGAAAAACCACAACGTCACTCCTGATCTCCTGTTCATTCTGCTATATACTCTTTTTCACACACAATCACTCTTATTTGCTAAAAAAAAGCTGTTTTTTTTTTATTTCTCTTTCTGTTTTATGATTGTTTTTCCCACTTCTTGATGTTGCGTGTTTTTGTTTTTGTTCCAATATTATCTATGCAGCGTTGTCCTTTGGAGTTATTCTGCTGCCTTTCTTTTCCAGCACTTTCCCTCTTTTCAGTCGTACATACCTCTCTCATCGTCTTGAAGACGTGTCAGAAACGACCTTCCGATATTTTCTTCTTTCTCTCTCAAGAAAGAAAGATTTACACTGGCGTGCCATCCTTTTCGTCCTTGTTTTTTTTTTTGTACTTCTCACGCTTTGTTGCCCTTTTGAGCTGCAGAGAAGACGTATGCGCGTGAGGTATTCCTGCGGTAGGTGTGCAGGTCATGCTGGAGAAAGGAAACTGCTCTTTTTAAACCGAGCAAAAAAACATATATTTTCTTTCTTCTTTTTCTTTCTTTTGTTTTCCTCATCTCATTTGTTGAGTTGCATCTTTTGCGTTTTTTTTTTAACGTAGGTAAAGTGAGCTTGACTGTGCGTTGTATATGCGGAAGGGGCCACTTATATTTTGTTTTTCTCTGAACTAAAACCACATGTTTGTTATAAAGTTGTTCGCTAAGAGCCTTTTTCTCCTTTCATACGCAAACATTTCGTTTGTTAGTTGGCACTAAGGACGAACATTAAGAATAATCATAAACACTCTGACACGTAAGGAGCAAAAAGCACAGAGTTACAGCGAGCGAGCGTGAGATGACGACGGAAAAGCCAGTGCTCTCTCTACTGGGTATAGAGGCTACGTGAGGACGAAATGAGCAGGAAAAGGGTCGAATAAGAACTGCTTACAACGCTAGCTTTGTTTCTCTGTTTCGCCCCTACCTCTTTCATTTGCAGTCGTTTCAGCCCCTTTTTCTTTTCCAAATTGCTTTTCCTTCGCCCGCAAGTACTGTAGATAGGATTGGCTTTTGTTTTCATGTGTCTGCCCTCTTCCCCATAGCGATTTCTTCAACACAGCCTCCACTAAATTTGTCTTTTCGACCAGTTGTGCATTGTTTTAGTAGNTAGTTTTTTTTTTTTTCTTTGGTTGCGGCAGTTGCCGCGTGCCGTTGCTTTTTTGATGGATATTGATGACGATGCTTTTAATGCCGTCAAAAAAAAAACTACTGAGGTGACTTGTCTCTTTTTTATTATAATTATATAGCTATCGATATATTTAGGCTGCCTCGACTCTTATTTTTTATTGAGTGTCAGTCATTAGCCATTATTCAATCCTGTTTTTTTTCTCTTTTTTTTTTGTTTCTTTACTTTATGCTTTTAATGAAACGGATGTATAGCCGTTTGTTCTATTACCGCTTTTTTTTATTGGTTTTCCAACGTGCGTTGACTTTTCCTTTTTGTGAAGCGCTTGTGCACGATGAGAAGAACTTATTTTTTTTTCTCTGCCTTGCTTTGAGCACATGACGTTCTCTACGTGACACCGCTGCTGACACACATCTTATACGCAAGCACACGAACCCACAAACGCGCAAGTTCTGGGACGGAACTCTGTGTCGATGCACCGATTCTTCACACCTTCCCATTCTCATCTGAGTGTGGTATCGTGTTTGCATCCGCTTAACGCGCCGCAACAGATGTAGCGCGTGCTTCGCCTCTAGTGTTTTTTTTTTTGTCTTTCTTCGTCAGTTGCTTCCAGCAAGTGATTCGTACTCGTTCCTATATTTTAGAACAGCAGCAGAGCAAGAAAAAAAACCGAAATTTCTGATCGCCAACTACATGTACACTTATTGCTATTGTAGTGATGAAGTAAGCATTGTTTGTGAAGAAAAGTGAAACGCGCTTTTTTATATTGGGCTTGCACGCGCTTGTACATCGACTTGCCTTCCTTCTTGAGAATAGAGAATGAACATCTAACAAACAAAGCAACATGCCATTTGGGTACAAATGCAAAAAAGCTGCACCGCGGTTTAATAGAATACATCTACTAACAACTTCGTTGCTCTGCTACGCTCCCTTTTCTTTTCTTTCTTTATTATTTTTATAAGTCATTATTGATGTTGACACATTTTTGCTCTTCTCTTCAGTGGGGCTGCAAACTAGATTGAGTGATAGACGCGTATATGAAAAGCATACACCTGCATAGATTCCATAAAAGCATTACATTGAGCTTTCCAACACTGAAACGCGGTGCCGTTTCTTCACTATATCCATAACCCTTTTTTTTTCTGTAAAACAGGTTTTTTTTTTATCCTGTTGAATTTAAACGAAGATGGACACTACCACTATCACCACGGCGGCGGCGGACTACGCGGAGGCCACGCGCTTTTATCAGCAAGGCAACCTTCACCGTGCACGCGACATGGCAGAGCAAGTTCTTCTCTCTCTCTCCTCCGCCACCAACACTTCTACGGCAACATCGTCTTCAGGTTGCCCTCCCAACACGGCCACCGCGACCGGCGGCGCAGCGCCTGGTCTTCTTTCTCCTCCTCCATCAAGAGCCGCAAGTGGTGAACGAACGCGCCATCAACTCTTCGGCAACGCCCTTCTGCTGCTCTCCTCCGTTTACATCGCCGTGCGTGCGTACGCGGAGGCGGAGCGGCTTCTCGCCACCTGTGAAGGCTACTGGAGGGAGCATCTATTGAATGTGAATACCACGGCGACGGCAGCGGCCCTCGAGCAGCAGACCATGCGACTTCGCACCAAGCAGGATAATACGGCGCGTGTTCTCGCGTGCCGTGACCGGGACGAAGGCTTGGCGGGTTTGGCGTACAACTGGGCGGTGCTGGAGCTTGAGAAGATGGAACAACTGACCTGCACCTCAACCGCTTCATCACGAGCCAACGTCAACACTTCGGCGGCGACCGACGCGCTGCACCTAGCCCACCTCGGCGCGAACACGTTGACTTCGTCTTCTGATATGCAGCCTGACCCCTCCTGCGTCACTTCGCAAGAAAGAGAGGAGCAAGCATGCAGGGAGCGGGAGAAGCAGCTTCAAGCGGCGGCAACGGAGGTTCTGTCAAAGTACCTCCATGTCGCGCGCGATAAGCTGAGCCACACCTTGGGCCCACACCGCTGCCTCCTCGCTGATGTCTATCACAGCTGCGGTGTGTGCCATTACTACCAGATGGACTACGTGCGTGCACTGGAGGCATGGCAGCAGTCCATGGCCATTCGCGTTCACGTTCACAGGTGCGGAGTCAGCGCGCGGACAAACGAGCACGCCGCGGCAGATGCCTCGGTGGCACACACGGGGGTGTCAGACAGCAGCGTAGAAGAATTGAAGATTGCGCTGACGATGGAACACATTGCGCACGTGTATCAGCACGTGGACGGCAAGGCGGTGGAGGCGCTGAAGATGTACGACGCGGTCGCGACCACACGTGAGCGCCACCTCGGTTCTCTTCACCCCCTGTACGCTCGCACGCTGCTGGCGAAGGCGGTTTTGGCCGCACGGCTGGGTCGGCGCAAACTGGCGCGTGCGCTGCTGGACACCTGCCAACGTATTTGCAGCGGCGAAAACCACGAGTGTAGTCTTTCCTTTGTGGAGGAAGTACAGCGTTGGTGGGACTTTGTTGCCTCTCCGACATGAAAAAAAAAAAATTCGCTGATGGCTGCGCTGTGTCAATCGTCAAGAAACACCGCACCTGCGTGTGCTCCTGCTTTCATCATTTGTGTTTGCTTCTTCTCTTTTCATTTCAAAGATTCTCTGCTTGCCCCAATGGATTTCCATTTGAATCCTGCCTTTTTAATAAAAAGCAGATGAATACTTATACAAAGAAATCTTGAAGTGATCGAATGAAACGGTTTGCTATGACAGATCAAAAGTTGCTGCCTGGTGTGCAGAAAAGAAAAAGCCTAAAATTTTCCCTGCTTTTTTATATCGTACCACAATAGAAGTATTCATGAACAACAACAACAACAATTTCCTTTCTTCTCACTCTTTTCCATTTTCACTGTCCACATTTTTTTTTGTCGCTGTATTGCGTACGGTTTTATTGCCTGCCTTTTCCCCGCCTTATTGCGCAGCCTCATCCACCTCGTTTTTCTTCTTGCCTGTTTGGCGATGAGGTAGAAGTGCTATTAAGGTTTTTACTATAAGCTTCAAATTAACGAGATACTACATCTCACGACGAAGTCCTCAAAGACTCCCATGGAGCCGGGTCAGGTGTGCCACCTGCGCTTTACGGACAGCAGAGCCAGTACGGCCACTGCGGCGTCGTCGTCTTCGCCTCCGTCCCCCACCAAAGCAAGCGGGCCTGAGACTGCTCCAGGAGAAGATGACTTCACAGTGACTGTCGTCATCGTGGCGGTGCGGCCTCACGCCGAAGACCCCACGCGACTCTTTTACTACGTCCACTGCACCCACATTGACTTGAGCGCGGAGGTGACGCGGCAGCGCAGGCGGGCCTCTGCGCCGTCGTGGAACGGCGTGGCTCTCGGCGGCATCGGCAGCGGCACGTTACATCGCTGCAACGAGTTGCGGGTGGCAGCGAACGATTATGTCTCAGCCGACGGGTATCACTACCGCTTTGATGGCTGGTACGAGGCGTCTGCGCTGCACCCGGTGGAAGAAGCTGGACCAGAGAGTTTATCATCTCGTCCATCACAACAGCAACAACGAAGGGAAGAGAGTAAGGACGATTTGCTGGGCAGGAGTACAAGTGAGGAGACTACCAACGCTGGTGCGTTGACTTCGTCTTCCGTCGCCCTGCAGCGCCGCCCGGTGCCGGAGGAATGGATCGCTGCCATGGAGCGCGACACTGCCGTTTGCGAAGTTGTCTTTCTCTGCTACGCCTTTCAGCCTTGGTTTCCAGCCCCGTACACCGCCCTGCAGTACCTCGCTCTCCCCGACGAGGACGTGTGTCACTCCGTGTACCTCTGCCACCGCTGCCTCTCGCCTTTCTTCACCCGTGAGCAGTACTTTGTTCACCTGGAGGGAAGTTACTGCCTCCTGCGCTGCCCCCCAGGCCAGCTGATCTACCATGACCAGGACACGGGCTACAAGGCGTACCTGATAGACGGCGCGAAGCATCTTCACTACTGCCGCTGCCTCTCCCTCTTGGGGAAGCACTTCATCGAGAGCAAGCTGCTCATCAACGATGTGGACTTGTACGAGTACGTGGTGGTCACCATGCCTCGCGCCTCTCTGCCCTTCTGCAAAGGCGTGAAGACGGAGAGTGGCGACGACCAGCCTAGCGAGAACGCACTGGGTACGGCGACGGTACCGAGTGCGGCATCAAGCTCGTCTTCTTCTTCTCCAAAAGGTGGAAACAGCAATTTTGATAGTTGTGCGCCGGACAGCTCTGCCAGCATTTCAGCGGAGGCGTTCCGCGCGGCTGCATCCAGCTTTGACTGCGAGGACTGGGACGGTGATGTGGTGATGGGCTACTTCAGTCGCCTCAAGCACCACCCAAACCACACCTTGTCCTGCATCGTCACCTTACCCATTTTCCAGCGCACGCGGGTGGCTACGTTTTTGCTCAACCTCGCCTACTGGATGACACGGCAGCGGCAGCGGCGGTGCGGGGCTGCGGGGTGCTGCGGCACGTCCGGTGGCGCCATCAGCCGCCCGTTCTCTCCGCAGGGGCAGTCGCTGCTCCTGTCGTACTGGCGTCGTGCGTTGCTGCGTGCCCTGGCACACGCGGCCCCGCCACTGCGCCGCACCTCCCGCGCCACCACGACACCGTCTTCGCTGGCGTTCACGCTGGCGGAGCTGCGGGCGATGCTGGAGATTCCCGTACACGTGCAGGACCTTGAGCTGCTGCTGTTGCAGAGCGAGTTCACCTTCTACACCGCAGCGACGGCGACGACGCCGGCGGGCAGCAACCCTGCGGAGTTTGGCAGTGGCAGCGGTGGCACGCTCCCCTCTCCAGCATCGGCTAAAAAGACAAAACGAAATGATCCAGCAAGCGCGGCGAGTGCTGACAGTCGTCGTAAAACTTCAACGTCTGGGCCTGCGAGTGCTAGTGGTGCGACGACTACGGTCTCGGTGGCGGGTCAGCGGTACACCACCGTTATGGTGCTCGAGAACGCGGTGCTGGATGCCGCGCTTGATCGCCCGACCAAAACCGCACGACGCACCTACGTCATATTTGAGAAGCGATGGCTGGTGAAAGACTCACGCGGGGTGTACGCGTACAACTTTCCGCAGTTTCACTACTGACTTAGTAGGCGAGGAGCGCGGTGGTAAAAAATTGGATGGGCGAATCTTCTTTTTTTCGCTCAACACAGCTATTACACAAAAAAAATTTAAAGCAAAAAAAACCAGGAAGACTATGTGCGAAAAACAAAAAAAAACCAATAAAACGTAAAAAGAATATTTCAAGCCTATCACATGGCAAAGCTACCGAGAACTAAATTAAAGGCTGGTAATCCTGGCAACTTCGAAAACAACCCCAAGTTCGCATGATGTATCTTTTTTTTTCTCTCTAATACAATTTATTATTCCTCTTCTTTGACTTCCTGTTTTTCCACTTTCGGCAACCGTTTGTTTAACGTATGCTTGCTTTGCGTCTTGCGCATTCTCGCTTTTTGCAATCAGCTCCAATAATCCTGTTTCTTCTTCTTTTTTTGTTACGACTCTGACGTTGTGCCCCAATCTGCTTGTATACACGCACTCTTGTCATCTTCTGTAAATCAATATCTCTGCCAACAAAAAAAGAGCTCACGTTTTGCCGGAAGTGCAAAGGAAGCAGAATTTTACCCTCTTTAGAAAGCAGAAAACTTTTGCGTTTTGATTGCAGCCGCCATCTAGCTTTCAATTTCTTTCTTCTTTTGACATCGATTCATTGTTTCTCTATATATAAAAAAGGAAGTTTTGAATTCATCATTTCCTTTCCCTCCGCCCCCTTTTTTTCGAAGTTGGACATTGTCAATCAGACGGACACACAACGCAACATGTCTGCTGAGGATACGCCGGTCTCTCTCTTTCTGCAGGCGTGCAAGCAGGAAGGCGTGAAGGCACCCAACCCCCAACTCGTTGCCTTCTTCCAGAGCCACAAAACTTTCGACGACATCGATGAAATCGACTTGAGCAGCAACTACGTCGGCAACCGCGGCCTGCTCGCCGTGCTGGATGTCATTGAGCACCTCAGTCAATTCCGCTTCTTGAATGCGGCGGACCAGAAGTTGTACAACTCCGACCTCAACGAGGAGGCGGTGAAGGGCAACGCGGTGATCGACCGTCTAGTCGAGGTGCTAAAGGTGCACCCAAAGGTCAACGCGCTCGACCTCAGCAACAACCCTATCTCGAACTACGCCGGCCGCAAGCTGCTCTCGCTCGCCCAGGTCAACAAGCGCATGTGCCGCATCGTGATCAACGACACCCGCATTGACTTTGAGCTGCGCAACAAGATCACGAAGCAGTGCGAGGAGAACACGACGAATTTGTGGAATGAGGAGCAGGAGACGAGCGGGCCGGCGGATGCGGCCTTTGGCGAGGGCCCGTCGTGGGTGCCGACGCAGATGAACGCAGACCTCACCGCCCTCGGCGGCGGACGTGCGCGGCGCCAGACAGTGCGGGTGGAGGGCATCGACCCCGAGTCCGCCAAGAACTTCGTGGCCCCGGTGCACGAGAAGAGTGCAGAGGAGACGGAGCTGATCTGCGAGCTGCTGCGCCACAACGTACTCTTCAGTTTTCTCGCCAGCAAAGACATCCAGACCGTGGCGGGGGCGATGTACCGCGAGGAGTTCGTGAAGGATGAGTGCGTGATGGAGTTTGGCCAGAAGAACTGCAACAAGCTGTACGTCATTCAGAGTGGCCAGGCAGACATTATCAAGGAGGGCCAGAAGGTGTTTCTGAAGACGGAGGGCACGGCGGTGGGGGAGCTGGAGCTGCTGTACGATACACCGGCGGTGGCAACCGTGAAGGTGTGCACCGAGCAGCTCGTGGCGTGGGTGCTGGACCGCGACACGTACCGCAACCTCGTGATGGGTTCGTGCATCCGCCGGCGTGAGACCTACGTGGCGATGCTGTCAAAGGTGCCATTCCTGCAGAGCCTCGACGACTACGAGCGCACGCAGATCGCCGACGCGCTGACGAGTGACGAGTTCGCCGCGGGAGATTACATCATCCACTACGGCGAGGAGGGAGAGTGGCTGTACATCATCATCGAGGGTGTGGTGGAGGTGATCGGGCGTGACGCCAACGGCAACGAGACGAAGGTGTGCGAGTTCACGAGCGGCGACCACGTGGGTGAGCTGGAGTTCTTGAACAACCACCGCACTGTTGCTGACATCGTCGCGATCACCCCTGTCACCACGGCGAAACTAAACCGCCGCCACTTTGAGATGTGCATGGGTCCGGTGATGGACATTCTGAAGCGCGACAGCAGTTCTGCCAAGTACGAGTACTATCAAAACGTGCTGCAGCAGCAGCACCTCAAGCCGGAGACCGCTGCGGAACTGTAAGTAGTAGAGGCGTGTGTGTGTGCAAGATCATCTTTAACGACGATCCTGACACTACCCTTCTACGGACCGTAGGCAGGGCTATTTCTCTCCCTGTTTTCCCTTTTTTTGTTTTCAAAATGGAGTCTACTGCATTCTCTCTTTCTATTCAGCACTGGCAAAAAAATAGTGACGATCTGTTTTGGTGCACGGCGACGTGACGCTTCGCGCACAGTTTACACACATCTGCGATGTACACTTTTGTATCTTTTTAGTTTTGCAATGTTTGATTTTTTTCTAATATATGTAACCTTTTCCATGTTTTTTTTTTTGATTAATGTATCCGGCTCTCTACTGTGTCTTTTTGTTTTCTTGGATCGATGCAAAGGGCAAGTGCTCAGTTGCGTGTGCGGGCGTGTGTAGTAGTAGTAGTAATACAACCTCATGAGCTATCGCTACAGGTATAAGAGAGGCGCAGGTTGCGAAAGACGGGGTCTGGTCCCATGCAACCCCACAGCACGCAAACACAAAGGCACACACATGCGCACATGCAACTCCACAATGCTTCTGTTTTGTCACTTTCTTTCTGCGTTTTTATTTATTTGTTCACTCTTCTTTTCTTGCTTTCTAGTTTGCTCTCTCTCTGAAAAGCTCTTCCACTTTCTCGTCAACGCAGAAGGTTTTACTGGTTCTGTCTTTCCCCCTTTTCTATTTCCTTCTGTTGTTATTACTATAACTGTATCAATTACCTCTTTTTTATTTATGACTGAGAGCTCAACAAACGTAAAATGTCATGCTTTGAAAGAACATTAAACAAATGTAATTAAATAATTACGATATTCAGAAGTATCCGGTAAAGGTTATAGCTGAAGGGGAAAGTGCATGGAAAAGAGCGAGTTTAACGAGATGTTACGAAGCTTTTCTTCTGCGCTTTAATAGCAGCACACTTATAGCGTGATCACTGTTTTTACGTAAAATGATAATAGGAGTTGAAAAGTCTTTGAAGACAATTGCAGTTGATGAATGAAAAGTCACGTCGGCATAAGAACTTCAGGACGAGTTTTTGTGCGTGCAGTACAAGAAGGTGAGTGAATAATGCCTTTGCCATCTTTCATTGTGTGCAATTTATGCTTTAGATTTTTTATTCAACCAATAGAAACAATCACTATAATAATGATAAAAAAAGTTTTGCCTACTTATCCTCTGTCCTTTAACCCTATCTCCATTCTCACAGTCACTATTTCTCTGAACTATATTGAGAAAAAAAATATGAAATTTGACAGAGACGCATCGAAATAGAAGTAGCTGTGTGTGACACTCATTTTTGTGTCTTTTCGGAATATTAATTGCCAAGTGTTGAAGTCATTCCTGCATCACTAGAGCCGTAAGCCCTTTGATTTCTGCAGTTTAATACATACGCGTGTGCGCAGAACTCAATTTGTGACAGCACTGTTCGCGAAAGGGAGGCTTTGATTACTAATTTCTTTCGTAGAAAGAGAAAGGTCTCCTCACAAGTCAACACCTAGCTTTCTCCTTCACCATGTTGCCCAAGAGCTGTGTGGTGCAGGGCTACCGTGGCCTCTTCACACCAGAGGCGGTGCGGGCGTACCGCCACTACGGCGTCGTGCTCGTGGAGAACTTCCTCCCTGCTGACGCGGTGCGCCAGCTCACGCAGCTATGCAACACGACGGTCCGCCAACGCGGCGATGCCGTTTTCCCCGGCATCGACCCACAACACCAAAATGGCGCGAGTGGGCGACTGCAGGCGTCCCTCCAGCTCAAAGGGCAGCCGGGCACGACGACGCTGCAAAGTCCCGGCGCATCGACGGCAGCAGCCTCCACGTCTGCCGCCTCCCCGGTCACGTCGGAGTTGGGCTTCGGCAGCGGGCCTTTTCCCCCGGAGGCGGTGGCGCAGGCGGCGGAGGCGGACCGGCTGCGCCGCTTCGACACGCGAACGCAGAAGGTGAAGCTGACGATGAAAAATCAACGCGCGGTCGACCGCGCCTTTCGCCGCCTCGCCAAGCTGCGCAATAGCTACAACCGCCACAAGCACCTCCCTAAGCTGGTGGACGACGCCGAGGAGTTGTCGGGGGAGATGTCGGATGCCCGCATCCAGGAAATTCGTGACAAGATCACCTACGACGACCTCAAGAAGAGTTTTCAGGGCTACCGGGACAGTGGGATGCTGGAGGAGGAAATACGTCACGACCACCACATCAACGACGTGCTGCGCTTCATGCAGGACTGGCCGCGGACGTGGTGCTGGCTCTGGCAGTCGTGCCCGGAGCTGAGGGCGATGGCGCTGACGGCAGATGGCGTCGTCGGCCACCGTGTCGGCGCGGCAGCCGGGCACCTCTCAGGAGAGGTGATTCTGCGCGTCTACGGTGACAGTGCGGTGCAAGACGCGCCGCTGATGAACGCGGTGCCGCTCGGCTTCTCCGGGCTGGGCCTCAACTTCGCGCACCCGCAGGCGCTCTCGGCGCAGCTCGGGCTGGCCGCCTCGGACAACAGCAGCGGCAACACGTCGACATTGAACAAGGCCACCCTCGCGACGCAAGTCCTCGTGCCCGGCTCCCACCACGTGCTGCGGCAACTCTCGCGGGATGGGCGGGAGATGGATCGCTTCGTCACGGGTGGCATCTTCGATGTCGGCTCGGTCGTGCGTCGACTGCCCGAGCTGCGGCATCTGCCGCTGGTCGAGGTGCCCCCGCTCGCCCCCGGCGCGGCGCTCTTCTTCAACCACTACTTGTTGGTAGGGTGGCAGCCCACGCTGCACGGGGCCGCACAGCAGGCCGCGACAACTGTGGCGTCATCACCGGTGGGGCAGGTGTCCACGTACGCCCTCACCTTGATGCCGGATCGCTGCGTCTTCGATGGGCAGCGGAACTCGTGGGCTTCCCGCGACACGCACGGACCCCTGTACACGTACAAGGCGGGGGACATGCTGACCGATGACGCGAAGTTTCCGGTCATTCACAGAGCACTCGACATTGAGTAAGAAAGAATGTAAGTCTACTAAAGCAACAAATTAAAAATGTAACGTAGGAGAGACAGTTGTGAGTGATCAACCAACAAGACTCTTTTTTCTTTTTTTGCTCGGCGAGCACTCGAGCGGCTAATGAGTAACAAATGTGTCACGCAAACGAAAGGTGGCCTCTGCTATTCGCAGCCTTCAAAGGGATATCTTCGGTGTGGTTGGTAGATTTGGTTTTATCGCCCAGAAATAGTTTACGACTGGTTTACTTTTTGTGTCGTAACAATGTAGCAGATTTTTTTCTATGCGCGTTACTTTTTACCCTTTCTCCACAATTTCTTTTTCACAATCACACACACACGCACAAAATTAAAAAAGGTTGCGCAGCAACTTCCTCGCACCCCTTCTTTTTTTTTTTGTTGTTTGTTTATTCATCGTCGTGATGTATCGAGGTGGGTGTGCATCTACGACCACCACCGCCGCGACCGCTGCTGCGGTGGCGCTCCGCACCGTTGCGCGGCCATACTCGGAGGTGCGCAGCAACTACGCAGGCACGCGCAACTCCGCCTGGGCAGCCCCTGGCGAGACGCCCTCGTACCCCTCCTCCCGTTCCCCCTTCCCTCTGCCACAACCGCGTTTCCGCAAAACCCACATCGAGTGGATGCTCCACCACGGCCACGGCGACCGCTTTGGCAAGTTCGGCCCCTCGCGCGAGATCGCCGACTTCGAGTACGCCGACGGCACCCCGTCCAGCATCAGCGGGAAGCGCTTCGCCTTCAAACACCACCAAGATCACTTGCTGGTGCAGCTCATTCGCGCGGCGGCGACGGTGGAGCGGATGGAGGCGGAGGAGCTCCTGCCCCGCATTCCCGGCACGCCCGAGCAGCGCGATTGGGACCCCGAAATGCCACTCTACCTGGAGGATGTGGATGAGGCGGGCCGCCCGCCACGCCCCATGTCAGCTGAAATGGTGTCCCGCGTAATGGAAGAACGTTTCGCTGCGGAGTCTGGTCGCACCCCGGTCAACCTGGCCAACAAGCACGCGGGGGAAACGCTGGAGCCGAACACGATGTTCGCCACGTACGACCCGTCCGCCTTTGTATCGGACACCGTTAAGATGGACGAGCGCAAGCCGTTCTGGTCGCGGCGGCGGTGGGCGCTGAATGACAACTTTATGGTGCCGATGAGCCCGAAGCCGAAGAACACCATTCCGGATGAGTAAGCGAGCGTTGTCTGCGAGTGTCGGCGACGTCTACGTGCTGTGTCTTTGTGATGGAATGAAAGGAGGGTCGAGAGGTACAATGTTTTTCTGAGAAGTACTGCGTTTCGAGGTACGTTTAGGCGCCCGCTTTTTTACCTTTTCTTTTCCCGATCTTTTTTTTTTTTAAACTCGTTTCTGTCAACGAGTAAGACAACAGAGCTTCTTTGCTCTCTGAGCTTCGAATTGCACGTGGTTACTTGAAGGATGGCGACAGCTGTGGTGTTGCTCTCGATTCATAGTGATTCGATATCTGGGTCGTTTTGTCTTTCGTGTTCACGCTCCTGAGATGCGCTGGCATCTGCGTGCACGTTACACACACATATCTTTTACTACAACCAAAAAAGCTTTTATTTTATTTTTATATTTTGAGAATAACAGTTTGCGTTTTCGAGTTTTTTAGGAGCCGAGCACGAGTTGCAGTCTTGATGTCCAACTCGATGCTCTGTAAGGTGATACGATTGTTCGTTGTGACAAGGCCTGTAACAAAAGAGAACATGCTGACTGTTTTGTGGTCTCCTTTTAGGCTTGGACCACAAAAAGATCAGGGTTTTTTTCTTTTTCAGTTGTCCTTCGCTTTCTTGAGTATAACTGTGAATTATCTTATAGCATCTGCCTCTCGACTTTAAGCCAAAGGAAAAACAATAATTCTATAAGTTTTTCTTTCTTCTCTATCCTACTTTGCATTTAACCTTTTTTTGTTTCCTTCATCAGCACAGCAAACTTCTCGTCAGTTTTATATATACACATACACACACACACACAAAAAGCGCTTACATACGAGTGTACGAGAAGAAGCACACTACTTTTATTGTTGTCAACGCTGCGAGGAGAGAGTACGTTTTTATCATTTATACACTCCGCACGCCTCCTCGCTGTTTTCTTTTCTTTTTTTCCTTTTCTTTTTTCTTATCTCGTTATGTCACGAGAGGAAGCAGCTCCCCTCCCGGTAGAGGGCCAGCGCCGCTCGCCGGAGCGGTCGCCGAGTGTGGCGCCGCTGAACGTCAACTCCACCATCACCGTGGCGGTCCGCAAGCGCTGCCGCATCGCCGGTCGCGAGGACGACGAGAACGACGTCGTGCGGTGCGACGAGGGCGGCGGGTCGAATGTGACCGTCTACGAGCCGCGCACGAAGCTGGACCTGACCCCGTTCATCGAGCCCAGCAGCTTTAGCTACGACCACGTGTTTGGAGAGTGGTGCAGCAACGAGGAGGTATACCGGAGCTGCTGTCAGCCGCTGCTGCAGAGCGTGCGGGAGGGCGGTGGTGCCGTCGTCTTTGCCTTTGGACAGACAGGGAGTGGGAAGACGTACACGATGTTAGGCACGCCCAACACACCAGGCCTCTACAGCCTCGCCGTGACAGAGCTGCTGGCCATGACGCAGACCTCCATGACCGCCAGCTTCTACGAAGTCTACGGCGCCAAACTGTACGACCTTCTCAACGATCGAGCAGAGGTAAAGATGCTGCAGGACGAGTATCAGAATGTGCACATCGTCGGCCTCACCGAGCAGCCGGTGCGCTCCGTGGACGACGTGAACGCGCTCATGACGAGCGGTCAGCAGCTCCGCGCCATCGGCACCACCCACGCCAACGACCGGAGCTCCCGCTCGCACGCCGTGCTGGAGATCAAGCTGACGGTGACGGAGGGCAGTGACGGGCAGCCGCAACAGCCGCAGCAGCAGCAGCAGGGCCGGATGACGTTTGTGGATCTCGCAGGCAGTGAACGAGCCTCCGATACGGCCGAGACGGATGCCCGCACGCGGCGTGAGGGGGCGGAGATCAACAAGTCGCTTCTCGCGCTGAAGGAGTGCATTCGAGCGATGTCGATGCGGAAGCGCCACATCCCTTTTCGCGGCTCGAAGCTGACTCAGATTCTACGTGAAAGCTTCATGGGACGGTGCAAGACGTGCGTCATCGCCACCATCTCACCTTGCCAGAGCCACTGCGAGGACACGCTGAACACCCTCCGCTACGCGGACCGCATTAAGGAACTGAAGGGACCGTCTAACCCCAACAACGGCGTCAAGCCGATCCCGTGCAAGACGTGTGGTCAGCCCATCTTCATCGGCGACCGTCACGTCTGCAAGCGCCAACTCGTGCCCTGCCCACACTGTCGACAGGAGTTCGATAAGCAGGAGCTGGAGGCGCACACGGCGGAGTGCAAAGAGGCACCCATGCGGTGCCCCCACTGCAACGAACGGATGCTGCGCGGGGATTTAAACAGTCACTACCGCCGCTGCGCTCGCGCGCCGACGCGGTGTGGGGCGTGTGGTGCGATGGTGCCACGTCAGCTGATGGAAAAGCACGCACTGCAGGACTGCGCGGAGGCGAAGGTGAAGTGCCGCTACTGCGGCAACTTGCAGTCACGGCAGACTTTGGCCGCGCACGAGCAGAGCTGCGATGCGATGAAGGTGACGTGCCCGCACTGTCTGCAGTTCTTTCGCAAGCGTCGACTAGAGGCGCACGTGGCGAGTTGCCTGCGCAACCCGAACCGTGTCCCCGCCATGGCGGTTCGCACTTCTGTCGCCGGAAGTGTGCTGAGCGGTGCCGGCAACAACAATAATAACATCAACAACAATAGCAGCAACATCCAGAATGATGAGAGCAACTTTGACTACGGTGCAGGCGACGGCGCCAGCGAAGCGGCGGGTTCGTCTCTGTCGAACCTGAATGTGCAGCCCAGCCCCCGCCACCGCAGTCAGCACACATCGCCCTCGCGTGCGTCGTCGACGCAGTACTCGCAAGGGGACGCGGCTGAGGGTGACGTGGGCACCACGCAGAAGTACACGCGGGCGCACTCGCTTGAAAGCTCCGCTGTTCAGCTGCAGAGCAGTGCATCGTTTATTGACCGGCCGTCCTCGCAGCGCGCCCCCGCAGCCGGCCGCCGTCGCTTCAACGCGGCGTCGGTGGAAGGCAGCGTGGGCGGAGGTGCTGTCGCTGCCGCTGCCGCCGCCGCGGAGGGTCTGGTCGCGGTGGAGGAGGATGGCAGCGTCGTCTGCCCGTACTCGCGCTACGGATGCCCGGTGAAGGTGACTCGACTGAACGTAGCCGCGCACCTGTCGGAGTGGATGGAGCGGCACCTTCAACTGGTCACCTCCTACGCAGATCGCGTGGATGAGCAGAACATGCAGCTGCGGCGATTGGTGGTGAAGGAGACAGATACACTAAGCTCATGGGCCTCTAAAGCAAGCAAGTGAGGGGAAGCGAACGTATTCTGCCGACCCACTAGCTGTATCTCTCTCTCCTGCTGCTGTTTTTGCGATGTAAAAACCAGGGTGCCTTTTCTTTTTTTGTAGACTCTTTTTGTCTTTTCTTTTCCGACAAAGAATATAATTTATCTGCTGCCACTTTTGTCTTTTCCTCTTTCTTTTTTCCCCTTATCTATCATTACTCTTTGAACCTTTCCACATCTTTTTCTTTTGCTATGTTTGTCAAGTGCTATGGAGTTTGTTTTAGAGGTGTTCTAGATAATTGATGTAAAACAACAGAGACTTATTTGGGTCTCCAGTCCTTATGACTACTCCCTTTTTTTGAACATAATCATTTACGTCGTCCTTTTTTTGTGTGTAATGAAAGCTACATCTCATGCTTTCCATTACAAGACACTTTCACTTTGTATAGTACTTAGAGTACAGCGATGCTTGATTAAATGTGTATTCTATAAAAAGCATCAACCAAAGAAAAGCGAAGCAAAGAAAAATTAGATGGTTTGCTCTCTTCAACGCATGTGCTTAAAATGTGTATTTTAGAGATTGTCACTAAGTTTCCCGTTATGACTGACACCTTTGATGGTGCTGTGAAACAGATTGATGACAAAAGGCTGCTCGAGTTTGCTTTGTAAAAAAAAAAAAAGGTGTGTTTGGCGATTTCTGAGCACGCCGGCCCGCGATAACACTATTCAATATTTTCCTCAAAATGTTTTCTCCTTCTCTGCTTCTTGTTTCTTTCCATCCTCTCTGTCAACGAAACAAAAAAACGTGATGTTATGACTTTCATTATACCAAACAAAGTTGTTGTTTTAGCTAATATTTTGAAACGAAAAGCTACTGTTTTTTTTTTTTCTGCAGTCCTCTTCTTTTTTTTCCATTTACTACTAATTTGTTTTTTTCAACAACTGTTATTTTTACTATTCTTCTTTTTCCGTTCCTCTTTTTTTTTCTTTACTTTACCAGAAACCTTTTTTTTGAAATTAAACAACAAAGTGTTTTTGCTGCTCTTTCACTCCCACTCTCTCTTTGCGCTCCTTTTTTCTTCGTGCGTATACAACTATACACGCGAAACACGCACCTGTGCCAATCCAACATTTAACTTCTTTTTCCGGCTTTGCCCTTTAACTTAACAACTGAGCTGTTTTGGGCATCAGCTCCACTTTTTTCCCCCTTTTCTCTATTTCAATTGTGTGACTGCGAAACTTAAAAAAAAAAACACATATACTGTCACCTTCAACGCATCAAATTAAACCAACAACTTTTTTTTGCTGTCTTTTCTTTTTAGCACCGAAGTGCTAAAACAAGTCTTCTGTGCTCTTCTTTTTTCAAACCTTTCATCTAAAGGACTGACTTTTGACCCCGTCATTTTTTCCAGTCTACTTTTTCTCCAAAACTCAAGTGAAACGCATATTTCCAAGTGCAGATTTTACGCAAGCAAATCACAAGCCTCTCAGAGCTCAAGCTCTTCATCGCACGACCCTTGTCCTCAAAAAAAAAAAAACCCGCGAAAGGGTTTTTTTGCTTGCTTGATTTTCATCTGTCTATATCCTTTTTTAATTTTTCTTTTTTTTCCACTTTCCTTTTTTTTCATAAAATTCGGCACGGCATGTCCGCTACGGAGCCGCTGGCGCACGTAAAAGTGCACGGTCGCCACCTCTTCATTCCACGCAGCCTCACCGACTCATCCTTTTCCTACGCAGACCGCAACGAGCGCGACAACTGCCGGTCCAACCGTTTTCTTTCTTACGGCTACGACGTCGAGGATGAAGAGTACGCCTGCGATGACTACGACTACAACGGCGGCGATGCAAAGCGTCACGGTGCGTCGAAACACCCGTCGGAGCTGCCCACAGCGGAGGAGCGGCGTGTCCTGCACGAACTTCTCACCGCCGTCGTGCTCTCCGCCTCGTGCAGCTGCGGTGCGTTGGACGGGTCCGTCGGTAGCACGGACTTCTCCGAGGCGACGGACGGGGTCACGGCCACCTTCTCCTCCTCTTCCTCTTCCTCTTCCACGAATGCTGGTGCTGCGGAGTCGGCGGACTCGCCGACTTCATCCGAGGCGGCGAGCACGACGGTGTTTGCCAAGTCGGCTCGGCTCGCAGCGCCGTCACTGACAAATTGCAACTGTGCGAATGCGCAGACAGTGGCGTGTGCGGTGGCGGTGGTGCTTGTGAGCTGCGTCCTGCTTCGCACGACGTAGAACGCAACAACTCTAGGCTGAGCAATAATTTACCTTTTCTTTTCGCGCGAGGCAGAAAGAAAGAAAGATAGAAAAAAAAATACCATCCAAAGCAAGATCATTGTGACGGGTGTTTTGTTTCGCTATCCGAGTACCATGCTTCTGCAATTTATCCTTGTCTTGCCAGCCTTTTCCACATCGACACATTACGAACCCTGTTTCACACACACACACACACAAAAAAAAAAAAACAAGGCAGCAATGGGCAGGATAAACATGCGCTGTGGCTTGTATCGAAACATTACGTGGTCTTCGTCTTTTGCCTGTGAGGATGCTATTCTTCCTTGATTTGCCTACTTGACCCAACAACGAATTTTGTCATTGCACAACACATTTTTCATTCTTTCTTCTACCAATCTACTTTATTCTTCAACAACTTTTTTCCTTCGTCTTTTTTTTATACGCACCAACGCAGCTGTTTTGCGGACAGGATATGTCTGCGAGCCTCTTTCCTTCTTTTGTTTTTTCTTTGGTAGCCTTAACTTCTTTTTAAGCTGGAGTGCCAACACCAATTGCTCTTCTTTTTTTGCTGTGCGAACAGCAATTGAGTCTTCCCGTTTCCTTCTGTTTGCTTTCTGTCTTTTTTTTCGCATGAACAACTTCCTTTCTGTCTCTTTTCTCAAGTAGTTGACTTATTCAATGTTGCGATTTCTATAAAGCAACCTTTTGTCTGCGTCGGTGCTTGTTTGTTTTTCTCGTGCTTTCTTTTTCAACAATTTCTCTACTCTTGGTAACACAGATTCACAGTGGCTGCACCGTGAAATTTTTCCCTCCTGCAATCATTGAATTGGATTCTTTTTTAAACAAGTGAGGACGCAGTCATTTGATTGCCTTATAACTTGTGTTTCTACTTGCTGCACGAGAAGTACAACAACGTTATCACTTGTGTCTTCCTCTCATTTATTCATACACGTCTCTTTTCAGTTTCATGCTACAGTTTCTTTTTTCTGGTATCTTGAAGATATATAAAGCCGCGGGTTCTAAATTAATTTTGTGTTCGCCGGCGATACAACAAAACCGAAGTAAATCTGCTGCAAAGTGCGTTGAGCAAAAATGACCTGTTTTTAGTTCTACTTTGATAAGGAAAGGAAAGCTTTGAATTTCAGCACGTCACACCGAAGCCGCGAAGCGATAAAAGCCTTTTTTTTCTTTGGCCTCTGGATGCCTTGTAATAAACCTTTTCAGCTTTGAGCAATTTACTGCGCTTCTTCCGCACTCAGTTTTTTTTTTTTTTTGCTTCTTTTCATTTTCCAATTAAACATAAGCAGCCGATAGCTGATTGCTGTTGCGACTGAAAACTCTTTTTTATGTTGTGAGGAGTGCGTGTGCTCGAGTGACGCTGACCCACTTCGCTTTTTATTGTATTAAAAGCAGACAGCTCTGCTGAGAAACACAATAAACAAGCGCCTTTAATTTTTATTTAAATACCAACTTGATAACAAACAACTTTTTTTTCGGCTTTAAATATGTTTGACTCTTCCTCTTTTTATGATGCTATATCTTCGAATTTTTTTCTCTTCTCAGTTGAATGCTTTCCTGTTGTTTATTTTGGGCAAATAGCCCTTTTGTAGTTCGGAAGTCAGTGCCCTCTGTTAGATTTCACATCGCCTTTCTGCCTTTGCACACACTCATATATTCGATTGTTGCAAGCACAGGCATCTCAATGTGTGTACTTGTACGTCACCCTTTCTCCTCAAGTATGTGTGTTTGTGTGTGCAAAATTTGCTACAGGCAAAGCAGAATCGTAAGCATTGCTCTTCTCTCTATTTCTTTTTCTTCTTTTTCCTTATTTCTTGTTTGTGAGTCTTTTCTATCCAGCTTCCCGTGTTCACCACACAGACAAACGAGCCTCTCATTTTGAGCTTTTTTCTCTTTACTCATGATTCCACTTCCTTCCTTTTTTTCTTTCTCCTCCTGCGCGCTCGATGCTCAATGAACGATAGCCTGGTTTTTATTACGATTTGTTCGATAAAACATACAACAAACAAGACAGAGTCTTATCACATGTGCTCAAGAATCTAAGAGTTTGCGCGATTGTTCTGATTTATGACTTAGGAAGCCTGTGTGCGACATTCTGTAGAATACAAAAGCTAAGTGTTTGCACAAATTTAACGAAAAGAGTTGTGCATTGTTTAAAGGCGGTGTGGGTGAAGCTTGGTAAAGATTTAAGCTCATGCCAGATCAATTATCATAGATTTTTTCAACAGAAGCATAATTGTGGCCATTCTGGCGTTGTTTTAGAATATGCAGACTTTTTCTCATCCCATCTTCTGTCTTCGCTGCGCTTTTCCCCCGTACCTACATTGCTTTCGTCTAGCATTTAGTTTGTGTGTACTTGTGTTGCAACAAAAGGAAGGCTTCTTTCTTCGTTTCTCTCGTACTGCATAGCCAAGGGAACATCACCTGAACAAAAGAGCCGACACGGCCTCACCTCTGCAACCATTGCGGTGATTTTCATAGTCATTGCATCCCCTCACTGTGTATAGCCGCCATGAAAACCTCAGGTGCTTCCTCCTCGCCACCATCCGCCCCTGCAGGTCCAAATGACAACAACAACAAAAACAGCAGCAGCCCTGCCTTGACCTCCGAAGAACGACGCGAGTTTACCGACTTGCGGCGGCAGAACCAAATCTTGAAGGCGGAGAATGCGATGCTGCAACGCAAGCTAGAGGAGGAGCGAACACACCGACTACAGTGGCAGCAAGAAGGCAACCACTACACCGCGGAGTCCAAGGCGTGCTGCGAGGCAATCGAGCAGTTGGACAAGGATGCACAGGTGCTGGCCCTCTACGCGGAGCTGCACCGACTGCGAGAGAAGTGTGATGTGTACGCCGACGCCGTGGAGGAGTCGAGGAACTACTTTTTCGAAATGAAACGGCTGTATACTGAGGTGGAGCCGTACCTGCGCTCTGGCGGTGCCGCACACACAACCCCTCCTGCTTCATAGTTTCCTCACTTTAAACACCAGTGCGGCCAAAATACATGTTGAATATATTATTTAGAAAGAATCCTTCTTTTCTTTTGTACAGTTCACTTCTTTTGAACGTAAATTTTTGATGAAGGAGAAACTGAATTAATGCGACGCAGACGCAGCAAGGTGTGAGTGAGACGTTTGGTGACTGTATTGGTGCGTATCCAATGAGAACGCCAAATCAATGACTGAGGCTGTACTCAACTTGCAAAAATTCAAATGTACAAATTGCTGTTTGTCGTTCTCCTAGGTGCAGCACTTCTCGCTCTTAAAAATGGTTTTTTTTTTTGGCTTATTGTTGTCCATTTGACGGTGTAAAGACGTGCGCTTTTCTCGCATTGTGTTCTTTGACGTTTCCATCTCAATATTTTTCTTTGACTCTTTTTGCACACTCCTTGTTTTTTTTTTTTTTACATACCACTTAAGGTTGAAGTACATTTATCATTGTTCATTCTCTTTTTCATCCCGCGTCTTGGTTGCGGCTGCGTTAGCGTGTCTGCCTTTGTCAACATAAACATTCTTCACAGTGATTTAGAGCTCTTTTGCAATATAAATTAAAAAAACCCAGGGGTTTTCACTTCAAGTGATAAAGTCTCATTGATTTGGCAAATAACTCACACGCGTTATCAATCTTCATCCGCTTTCGTAGCGTTACATTTAAGTGTAACAACAGCACCAACAACAACCGACAAGGAAGAATAAAACACCGGGAGCCTTCCCCACACGCCTAGCGAAAATGCGGCCAGATTACATGGGTATCATGTTCCTCTGCACCAGCGTGATGTCCTTCAACGCTGGTATTTGGCAGATCTTTCGCCGTGGGCAGAAGCGGCAGCTGATGGAGAATCACAAGAATTTGAACAAGGAGCCGCTAAATGACCTGCCGCCCGCCAACTCCACGGTGAACGACTGCGAGTTCCGTCGTGTAAAACTGGACGGGTCCTTCGACAATGAGGGCTCGTGCCTTGTGGGACCGCGGTCCATCCCGTCCTACAAAGGCGCCGCGAACGAGGACGAGAGCCGTGGTGGTTTTCTCGTTGTCACGCCGTTCGAGATTGCGAACTCGGGTGAGTTTGTGATGGTGAACCGCGGCTGGGTGCCCATCGATGCCGGCAAGCACCGCACGATGCTGTCGCAGTACATTGGTGAGGGCTTTGCCGCTGGTCAGGTGCGGGGGATCCTGCGGAAGGAGGAGTTCCTCGGCGGCTCGCTCTTCTGGGGTCCGAGCCCCGACAACGAGGGTCCTGTCGCGGCCGATCTTTCATGGCTGGCCATGCGGCCGTGGAACATGGCCATGGCGTACTACAAGAAGCGCTGGGGCCCTGAGCATTTGCAGGAGAGCGTGGAGAAGCACGGTGTGCATCACTACTACGTGGAAATGCTGGAGGATTTCTCCGGCGATGACCAGCGCATGGTGCGCGGACACGCCTGGCCGCGTCGCCGTGAGGTCGACGAGGTCACCTACGTGCACCTCACTCCGGTGGTGCACTCCATGTACGTTGTGTTCTGGTTCTCCATCACGGCGGGGTCGTTGTACGGCATGCTGCGCTGCTGGCGCCGCCAGAAGGATCTTTTCCGTCTCCGCAAGTACGTTGACACGCAGGCGACGCGGCTGGAGACGAAGCGCCAGTCAGAGGCGCAGGCGTATATGAAGGCAGTGGAGGAGGTGGAGAAGTTGAAGAACATCAGCCCGGCTGCGGCAGCGGCGCAGATCGATGTGGGCAAGACGTCGGCGGAGAAGCAGGAGAAGGCGAAGGACGACGAGAAGAACCGGCCCATCCAATAGACATCTTTTGCACATCGCGTTTTTTGTTTTGAATTTGATGATTCGGCCGTCACGCCTCCGCTCCTTCAATTTGTGTTACACCTGTGGGTGCGCTGCAACCATTGTGCGAGCGAGCAGCAAAATTTCTCAGCAAAGAAAACCCTCCTCACCTGCTCGTCGGTGTGCCTTCTTTTTCTGTTGCTAGCTGTTTTTTTTTTTTCTCTTTTGGGTGCCTGGTATCTTGACCAAGCAGTTTCTGTGTGCACTTGTTTGTCGTCTCGGTGCGCGGCAGTGTGTTTCTTTTTTTTTTTTTCCTGCATGCGCGAAAAAGGCGCGCACTGTCAATCCTCTTTGTTGTTTACATGATCAAAATATATTATTACAAGGAAAAAAGCTTTGGCTATAGACACACAGCACAAATGTTTTGCGCCATTTCGATCCTGAGAATACAGCGACATTATCAACCTCGCATTGCGTTGACGACTGAAATTGCTTTTGATGACAAAGCGAACTTGATTCGAGAAACCTCCCTCTAATGTGTCAGCGCTTGCATGCTGAGCGCTGCACAGTGCGCGTACATGTAGCTTGTTTTGCACGGAGGTTAGCATGCCGTGTTTACAACCAGACTAAAATGAAGCGTCGAGAAAATATTTTTAAGAATCTGTCTCCCTGCCGCAGCTTTGTCTTTCTGTGACTCTGTTCCGTCGCCATTTTGAAATCATGCCCCTCTGTCACTTTTCTGTTGCGCTCCTTCCTGCACTCTCTTGTTTTTTAACAAACAACCACACGTTGTACCGTCGTTACTTCGCTGCATCCTTTCTTTTTGCCACTCACCTATTTGATTTTGTTGCATTTCTATCACTATCCTACAAAGCCCGTTGAAATACACAAGGTGTGCATAACAGCTTTTATATAAATTGATCTTTTCCTTCTTATGCTTTCTGGGTTTTTGTGCCACTTCAACATTTACATACCAACCTTTTGGTCAATACCACCTTTCCTCAGTGCTCTGTCCGTGCATTTTTCATTTTCATATTATAATTTAAACTTTTTTTTCTGACAGTAAACATCGCTTCATTTTTTTTGTCCATCGCTGATTCTTTCTTTCATCGTCATTTTGATCAATTATACGAGCAATTACGTACGTTTGTGTGCGTGTGTGTGTATGTGTGTGCGTGCGCTTTCAGCCATCGTTACAATTTCTACTTGCAGTCCTGCCGTTCGCTCACATTCGAAGGCTGTCCTGGATCAACAACAAAAAAATCAGAAACCCTGCGTTTGAAGGCGCACTCACGCTGACTTTGCGACGCTCTGCAAGTCCGCTTTTTCGCACTTCTCTTATCCACTTATCTCTCAGTTACTCGTTTTAGTGCTCGGGTTGGTGTCATATATATAACTATCTCTTCCTGTTTAAGCATCGCTTGAGCTTTTATCCCGTCTTGTAATTTTTCTCTCGTGTATTTTTCTTTAACCCTTTTTTTGTATTTTTTCTTTTTTGAAAGGTACCTTTTTTTCTGTGCTTTCTGTGCTTTTGTTCTACAAGCGCACGTTCACTGCAAGTCTCTTAACAACTTCCAAAGCAGTGAGATTTGCCCCACGAGCTTTTCTCAGCGCATACTTTTGGAACTGTTGTTCTTTTCTTTTTCTCTGTCTGTGAACACTTGTATCTGCTCACCTTCACAGCATCATTTTACTCTCGATTTTCTTTTATCTTATATACATCTTTAGCAACAGTCTCTAACCGTAGAAGAGCGATATATAAGGTGTGTAAAGTAACAAATAAGCAAACGGACAAGCAAAGCACCGGATCACGGCTCCGCAGCCTACTTTTCTGATCTTTTTCTTTCCGTTTGTGATCGCGCTAGCAGCGCCAACACTTTCCACGTAGTAATCCTCTATTCTTCTCTTTTTCTTTTCTCTTTATTCCGTTTCAAACTAGTTGGTACCTCTCAGTTCCAAGTCCTCAACACCGATTGCTGTTTCGCTAAATCTTGAGCTATCTTTTCCTTTTTTCCGTATTCTGTCTGTTTTACTTCGATTGTGTTTTCTTCCTGTCCATTGCCTAATCTTGGCGTTGCTGCTTCTCCTACTACCTTCATTTTTTTTTTTTTGTAGCTAGCGGCACCATCAAAGCTATTTCGTTTCTTTATCCCGCCATTTTAGTTCGCGACATCTTTCATTTGCGATCTCTTATTTATTGTGTGACCGCTGTTTCTGCCTGCTCCTTCTCCTTGAACCCTAGTTTTTCTTTTTTTTTTTACCACTATTACTGGTCCCTGCTCGTCTCACCTTCATTTTTCTTCATTTTCTCTTTCAGGGGCCAGGGTGCAGATAGTTTAGTGGTAACATTGAAAAAAAAAAAGGCGTAGAAATTGAAATAGCATCACAAACAGAATTACACCAGAGCACATACACACGCACGTTCTCCCCCTCTTCTTTTTTTTTTCTTTTACGCACCATGACGTGTACATTTAAAGACTTCACACGGGAATGGGGTGCGCTGCTCATGCAAGACCCCGCCGCCTCCCTTGACCATCTCTTCGAAACCTTCCAACGCGCCGATCCCGCTGATGGGCGGGCCGCCACCATTGAAGATTACACCGACCTCTGGGCTGCTGCGAAGCGGGCGAATATGGAGTGGGAGGCGACGTGCATGGTGCGCAGCGTGCGTCAGTCCGTCGCCATTGACGGCCTCGTCACGCCCTTCCACCTCATGACTTCCATGACCTGCTGGGCAGCCACGCTGCATCAGCGCGCGACCGACTTTTTCAAGGTGTGCCAAGTGCAGGTGCGCGATGTCGTGTCTCACGTCGTGGCGCGCTGCACGGCGTGGGTGGGGGAGGAGGATGCCGAGGAGCTTTATCAGGAGATCGCCTTCTGCGTAGCGCTGGAGTTGTTTGGGTGGCACGACAGTCTGCTGACGTGTCTGCGCGCCGCCTCGGCGCATCGGGGCGCCCTAACAGATAAAGGCGACGTCTTTCTGTTCAGCGCGGCTGTGGCGCAGCTCCTGACACCGAAGTACCTGCCTCGCGGCTTCAGCACGGAGAGCACGCCGAACATCACGACAGGCCGCACCTCAGCTCTCAGTAGCTCCTCCGAGCACGACACCACGCCGCACACGGCCGGCAGCGGCCAGACCCACCGCATTGGCCGACGCGACGACGCCGCGGTGGTGGTAGACTACCTTCCCTCCCCATCCTCGCAGCGCTGCCCCACCAGCGAGGAGGCGCCGTCGCTGCACGTCAAGTTCGAACACACCCGCGCCGTCGGCACCGCACGCGGAGGCCAGGCGGTGACAGCTGAGGAGCTTCGCAGCGCCTCCACGGCCGCCTCGCTGGCCGGGCCTGACAATTTCGGATCGCCCGCAACATCGGCTGCGCCGTCGCCGCACTTCGGCGGGCCTCCGACGCACGCGCCGCCGGCCAGCCCGACGCACGGCCGGTCCAACGC